>JAOTQJ010000049.1:25024703-25046431 GCA_025642045.1 Solanum sejunctum | reverse complement strand
CTATATTTAAAAATATAGCGCGACTGTTTTCGAATAACCCATGATGAACGTCAAAAGTTGCATTGACTAACTGCTACTTCACAATTGAAAGAAGCGCAGACAATTTAAAGAGTTATTTTGTTTTATCACATAAATCAATATTTATCAAAATAAATTACTCCACATTTATACATTTTGCGGAGCAAGAATACCAAATAGAATAATTTAAGGTTTTAATCAATTTAATTAAAGTAAACGATAATGCTATCTTCATTTTAAAATAATTGAATTGTTAATCTTTCTTGTATATTGCAAAATAGGAGTAAGTAAATTACTCAAAGTTTATTTCACTTTTGTTCCTCCTTCACATTTTTGAGGTGATACTTTTGCAAGAGTAAATCATTCATATTTATAATTTTATTTTAAATTATTTATATATTCAAAAATAATTTGAAATAACTGAAAAAAATAATAGTCTATTTACATCCTAAAAGTTTTTTGCTCTATGAATATGCATTACCTCAACATTTCACTTAGCGAGCACTATTTGATTAAATGGATCTCAAGTTGGATAAATAAAGATAACTACGTTATGTTTGAGTATTTTCTCGATATAAGAAAATAATTTACTTGCTTTGTTAGTTTATTTTTAAAAAATAATAGCATTTTAGATAGTAAATTTTTTTTTGTGGTCCGTACTAAAAGAATGACATCCTACTTTCATTAAAAATAATTTAATTTTATAATTTTCTTTTTATTCTTAATAAAATAATTAGTAAATATAAATATTCAGAATGATTTTAGATCACACAAATATCTCTCCCACATAAAATGTGACGGAGGGAGTAATAATTCTTTTAATTTATTTTCAGCAGGCCACAACTTTGCCATTCATCAGGATTACAAATTTAGATAAAATTTGCTCACTGCTTCAGAAAACAGAAAGTTTGAAACACCTTAATCTAATCCCTGCTCTAAATGGCTTCTGTGGAGTAATAACAAAAGCTACCAACTTATGCCACCATTAAAGGAGGCCCTTCCTGTAGCAGCACTTCTCCTCGATAAATGCGCCTCCATAACTTCAGTTACCAAAGCACGACAACTCCATGCCCTCATCCTAACTTCCATACCAGCCACCTCCAAGTCTCCTTATGTATTCAACAACATTCTCTCAATGTATGCTCGATGTGGGTCTATCCAAGACTCACATATCCTGTTCGACAAAATGCCTCAGAGAAACATCGTCTCCTTCAACGCCCTCATTTCCGCTTATTCTCGATACCACCACCTTTCTCATTGGGCTTTCCATGTGTTTGCTGAATTGCAAAGTGAGTGCCTTAGACCAAATCGGTTGACTTTTACTAGCCTTTTAAATGCGTGTTCAGGATTCAAGAATCAGGTATTAGGCTCCATGCTTCACTCCCAATGTATAAAGTTTGGATTTTTTTACGATGTGTTTGTTCAAACCTCTATTCTTGGGTTGTATTCAAATTGTGGAGTCTTGGATTGTGCAGAGAAAGTTTTTTGCTACATGCATGATAAAGATACTGTGGCTTGGAATACTCTATTATTTGGATATTTGGAAAATGGTAAGACCATGGAAGGCGTAGAGCTGTTGGGCACCATGTTGATGACCGGAGTTGCTATGACGAATTTCACCTATACAACATTGTTGAGTGCTTGTAGCAGGTTAAGAGACCATCTTTCTGGGGAATTGACTCACTCTAAAGTAATTGTTTCAGGGACTGAACCTGACTTGCCCTTGTATAATGCGCTGCTCGACATGTATTCTAGTTGTGGCGATAGTGAAACAGCTTTGAAAATCTTCAGAAAAATCAAGAAGCCGGGTTTGGTTTCTTGGAATTCAATGATATCCGGGTATGCAATAAATGGAGATGGAGAGATGGCGATGAGGATGTTCATCAAATTTGGACAATCTTCTTGTTTCGCCCCTGATGAATATACATTTGCAGCTGCAATATCTGCTGTAGGAGCATTTCCAGCAGCTGATTTTGGGAAACCACTCCATGGCCAAGTGGAGAAGCTGGGGCTCGGTGTAAATGTATTTGTTGCAAGCTCACTTATATCGATGTACTTTTGCAATGGGGAAGTTGAGTCTGCTCAGAAGGTTTTCATTAACGTCCTTGATAAGGATGTTGTCCTTTGGACTGAGTTGATTGCTGGACATTGTAGGATTGGTAATGCTGAGAGCTCTATTAGGTTTTTCCTTGCAATGTTACAGGAAGGCCACAAGGCTGATGAATTTACCCTTACCAGCGCCTTAAGTGTGTGTGCTGAGGTGGCAACTATTAGGCAGGGTGAGATGATTCATTCCCTGGCTGTCAAAACAGGCTATATTGCTGAGATGACCGTTTGTGGGAGTCTGGTTGATATGTATGCTAAAATTGGAAACCTTTCAGCTGCAGAGCTTACGTTTTCCAGTGTCATCATGCCTAATCTAAAATGCTGGAACTCCATGCTTGGAGCATATGGTCACCATGGGAAGGGAGAGGAGGCAATTAAGATGTTCAATGATATTTCACAACATGGCCTAAAACCAGATCATGTAACATTTATCTCTCTGCTTGCAGCGTGTAGCCACTGCGGTTTGGTCAATCATGGTATATATTTCTGGAATTATATGAAAGAAAATGGTTTAGAACCAAGCCTGAAGCATTATTCTTGTATGATCACTTTGTTGAGTCGAGCTGGATTGCTGGAGGAAGCTGAGAATGTTATTACGGAATCACCCTTTGGTGTTGAACGTCTTCAACTATGGAGAATTTTACTGAGCTCCTGTGTAAGTAAAGGAAACCAGATAATAGGAATACGTGTTGCTAAGCAGGTTTTGGGGATGGATGCAGAAGACAGTGCAACAAATGTACTGCTTTCCAATTTATTTGCTTCGACCGGTAGATGGGCCAACGTTTCAGAGATTAGGAGAAAAATAAGGGGAATTCTGTTGGAAAAAGATCCCGGTTTAAGCTGGTTAGAGGTTACGAACAATACTCATGTGTTCTCTTCTAGTGATCATTCACATCCACAGTATGATGAAATAAGAGATGAGTTGCATAGATTACAAGGAAATTTAACACATTCAGAAGCAGATCAATTTATGCTACAATGCAATGGCTGTTGGAGCAGGATCTAGCCTCCATTAGTTAGAATCAGAATGACTGCTCATTGAACTCTTCGAGAGGCTATTTCTTTAAGTTCAAAGAGTGCAGATAATTTCACATAATTTCACCCCCTTTTTTCTAGCCTTAGGCGTCAACCATTATTTTCTAGGCATACATTTACAACAGATGAAAAACTAATTTTTATCATGTGGTATTTATCTATTAACAAGGTATTACTGCTTCCGTAGTTCTTCTCCGTCGTGTGTCGTAAAACATAAATATATCTTAAGGTAGGTAAAACCATATGAAGAGGGCTAAATTCAAGGGCAAAATTGTCTCTACAACAAATAAAAATCTCAAGTGTTGACACAAATATAACCTGTTTCATTTCTACAAAGGCAACTGAAATCATCTAGAAGAGACTCGAGTACAAGATCAAGCTTAATACACTAGATCAGGAGAATTAAGTAAATGAAAAATAGCATGGCCGCGACATCCCTATTGATAGTAGATCTCTGCAGAAATAGCGGGCTACAACAATGAAACTGGAGGTAGATAAACTGCATTATTTCAGGATTTCTCAAAATGCTTGAGCTTTGACAGGTAACCAGTGTTGCTGCAGCCAAGAGATTTCCATTCATTCAGAATCACAGATTGATGGCAGTAGATGTCTGAATTACTAGCGTCTGCCTGTACGACTTTTTGCTCTACTCTTCTGCCAAAAAGAATGATACAGAACAAAGATAGGCATCAGAACTAGGAGCATTTTAGAAGTCATAAGCACCTACCTTCTTAGGGTTTTATTAAATAATACCAAAATGAAGTATCTGCTAATTGACAAACAAAAACATTCATCTTTCTTTTCATGAAATATAAGGAAAGACAACCTTATATTTAGGAATATGAGTCTATCAATGCTAAAGTGTTGCTACAACACATACCAGACAAATGATGAAACAATTTGAACCAAAGGTTTGTAAATCATTTCAGCAACCATGAGGCAATACATAAAATGTCTATGCCCATTAGTATTGCGCATCATTACTCTGAGTTTTGATGTCCTTGAGAAATTAAAAAATTGTCTATAGAGATTCAAACAATTTGCTGTGTATGTTTTTCTTTCTTTTACAAAAGACCAACTCATGAGTCATGGTGATCTTTTTTTGGATAATAACAAGGAGAACCTACAGCCGCTACCCTTTGGGCGCGCCCAGGATAAACCCCCGCTCCTTTGCAATAGCTCGCAAACCGCACAGGAGAGGTATCCCACACTAGGCAAGCCAAGTGCGATGAGCTCGACCCAGAAGGCAAACCCCTTGCTTTCTCTGGCAAGGGGTTTCGAACTTATGACCTCCAACATGGAAGTCTTAAGCCCAAACCATCGTAATTTTGAAAAAAAAATCATATAGAAAGCTCAAAGCAGCAAGATTTTTGAAAATGCATCCTAACATTCAACAAAATATTTCTTCGGGATTGGATTGCCACAGAACTGGTAATAAACAAGCTAAGCTTTACAAAAACATCTCATGGAAATGCAGATTAATTCACCAACATGGCCAAATAAATTAATCCTCTACTCTACTTAGACTTCCATTTTCTTCATTCCATGCTTGAGGTAGGTGATAAGTGTTTTCCTTTTTGTCAAGGCATAAACAAGAAAGAGCAAATATATGAGGACATGTATACTCACAGATTGAGTACCAAAGCTTGCCCCTGATGCTAGTGCAGCCCCTTCACAAACATAAGAACAACAATTAGGCAAAAATCAGCAAATAAAATTTACTATGGAGTAATGGTTCAAAAGTTAGTTTAATAAAGCAAACACTGTTTCAAAGTTAAAATGTAGATGGATTTGAATTCTTTAAAATTGTGAAAGTTGTTTAGAATTACCTTAGTAATGGAGTGGGGTCATACATTTGGGAAAATTCCAAAAGAAAAAAGTGTTACATGAATTAAAACCAAGGTCCAATAGAGTAAAGATCAAGTTATAGATGCATGTATCTTTATGGAAGCTATAATACTTTATATGGAGGGGTAATCCAGTTTTTCTGATAAAGAGATTATATAAAAATTTAACATTGTAAAAGCTAATCTAACAAAGGGCAAAAATATGTCATTATTGAGGTTGGTGGAAACACACCTGAAGCAAAAGGTGTTGCAAAAGTTGAAACTCCAGAAGCAGGGGTAGAACCAAATAACGGAGTACTAAAGGCTGGAGTTGAAGTAGACAAGGACCCAAAGAGTGAAGTCTGAGGGGAAGCACCAGATGTTCCGAACAAAGAGGAGACTGGAGCTGACGTTGTTGGTGTAGTGAAAAGGGAAGAAGATGAAGCAGCAACGGATGGGGTAGCGAAGAGTGAGGATCCACTTCCAGCTGAGGCAGAAGAAACTGCAGATGATGTTTGCGGTGTACCAGATACCCCAGGTGCTGCTGAGCTGGAAATCAATCCTGCTACTTGAGTTGATGGTTGTGAAATTGCGGGCAAATGCAAAGTTGGATGGACCCTTTTTGCAGCTGCCTCCTGTTTAGCTGTTTCCCGCCGATCAGCCTCAAGAAAAGGATCGCTTCCATCCCCACGACGGCGTTGATCAGCCAGGTATGCTGTTTTCATTGATTCAATGTACTGATGAATGCTCTCTACCTGGTTTAGCAAAAGTACAGAAATATTTTCCCTTAAAATCACAGCAACCAAAATAAAGGTATAAGCTAGACTATGAAAATAAGGTACACAAACATTTCACATGCAACTTTACTAGAACTCTGGAGCAAATGGTAATTGCATGCAGCGTTATAATTTTTTGCTGCCTCAAAAGTATATCAGAAATCAACTAATACTATGATGCTCTTTGATAATAACTATGTGGCAGAAAACTAATTATGAGGAACTTCCAAGTGTGTTGGAAGCTACAAGGATATATATATAATGTGTATATTTGTTTGGTCAAAATAAACGTAACAAAGAAGGCAAAGTCCTCCTTGTTACTCTCTTCTGACTAAGAATGATACTTTCATCAATCTTAAGAAGCCCTCACCATTACAAAAGGTTCCACTTCCCATTACCTTTGCAGCAACATGAAAAGAAAGGCAGTGCCAGAATCTTCAAGTATATATATAATTCTTATTTTTTTGGAGACTAAGCATGTTGCCTTCGTCAAATCTTAAGAAGCCCTCACCATTACAAAAAGTTCCACTTCCCATTACCTTTGCAGCAACATAAAAGAAAAGTCACTGCCAGATTCTTCAAGTATATAATGCATATTTGTTTAGTCACAATAAGCATAACAAAGACGGCAAAGTACTCCTAGTCATTCATTTTTATTCTTTTACTCCCTTCTGACTGAGCATGATACTTCCATCAAATCTTAAGAAGCCCTCATCATTATAAAAAGTTACTCTTGCCATTACCTTTGCGGCAACATGAACAAAAAAGCTATGCACATTTGACATGACTTTTGGAAGAGACTGCAACAAGGATGAACTAGAGTTCATAGAATTCCTGTCAGAATCTATGGCCATCAACTGCTCCAATTCTTCAACCCATTGCCGGCATTCTACAAGATATCTCTCAAATCTTGCTACTGTTTGCTGCAAAAATGGAGAGGGCTTTTTTGGTATCCCACTGTAAAAGTCAAAAATTGGTGCGTTGGGGGTAGACTGTGCTTGACTGGATGCTGTTGGAGCTACAGTTGCACCTGATGCCTGTGATGGAGCAGTAGCACTTGCAGCAGCAGGTGCACTTTGATGAAGGAACCTTGGGCGTAACATCATAAAAGAGCGCACTGCAACCTCTGTATTTCGCAGCATTTCTTTAACAACGGTCATTAGCTCTTGCAATATAGCCTTTTGTCTTTCCATTGATGTACTAATTCCACCAAGTTCCTGAAAAAGTATCTTAACATTAGCACATGAAACAAAGTAAAATATGAAGTTGAGAAATATTAATTCGAGAGAAAAACAAGAGAACATGTTCTGAATCTATAATGTTACCACCAGTGGGAAATATTATCCTCAATTAGAATAAGAAATGCAGGAACCTTCACTTTGATCAACAGAGAATATGATGAGAATCCAAATGATGCAAACAACAGCTCTAGCCAATGCCTATCGTCCGTTCTATGCACGAATAAACACAAGGAATGTAACTATACATTGCTAGAAGAATGAGCTTTCCGAAAAATACTGACATTGATAGAAAGACTCTGGTGTTTGTACACTTTCTAAATTGTTTACCCAGTGAAACACTTCTGCAACCCAGAATGTGACTATTTTAATGTTTGACAACAAGTCCAACTCTGTGCATGGACGACATTAGAACATTCATTCTAGTGAATTTAAAAGTGCTTATAAAACTAGTGATTAAAATACAAAGGAATCATAAGATACAACCTGAATGCTGCGGCTCGCATCCAACTCAAAACCATCATTTGACACAGATGAATCATAAAGTCTGCTGCATTGGTCAAGCCTTTGGCTTTCATCCCTGTATTCCAGTATCCTCTCTCTATATCCGCAAGCACAGAATGTCAATTAGGAAAATTTTCTAACAAAAAGAAAACAAGAAAAGGAAACTGAACAACTTCAATCATGTTTACTATACGAAATTAACCCACTCAATTTGCAACAGGAATTTCTGCGAGTCTGGGTGGAGGTCTGCCCATTTGGTACTGTAGGTAGCAGGAGTCTTATCGTTGGTGAAGAGGAACAACTGTTGCTGTTGCTGTGACTGCTGTTGCTGCAGCAGTTGTTGTTGTTGCTGCTGCAATTGCAGCTGCTGCTGTTGAAATTGAAGTTGTTGTTGTTGTTGTTGCTGTTGCGAAAAGGGAGTGATCTGAGAGAATGGCGACGGCTGTTGCTGGCCGGGAGTTTGGAACAGCGACGATTGCTGCTGGGCGGGAGTTTGGAATGGAGACGGCTGTTGCTGGCCCGGAGTTTGGAATAGCGATGGCTGCTGTGCCTGTGGAGTGAATGAGAACGCCATTGGCTACAATGCTTCGCTCATAGGGAATTTCGACAAGAATTGTATTAGGGCAAAAGTCGAAGAAAACTCGAAAGACTGTAGCGATGGCTCCGGGAAGAAAGCATTCAACTCCTCATACAGCTACTCTACGCAAACCCTAGAATATGAATTAGGGAATAATGCAAAAAAGGCGCCATCTTCTGCTTCATTGTGAAAGTAAAAGAAGAAGACCCATTGTTCCGTTTGTATCCAAATTTCAGCCCGTTACGAGGCCCATCTGACTTTGTTCGACATTTTCCCCCTGATTTTTCACATTAAATTAAATTAAATAGCTGGAGCAGAATAAAAATAAAGTTGTTCATTTTTTAAAATTTTATATTAAGTTAAATCAAATAAATTTTTTTAAATCAAAGAGAGTCATATATTCAGAATTAGATTTATATATACATTAAATAGTAGAAATTCTTGCTCATACCACTGGATCACGAATTTAATGGACGTATTATATGTTAGATTGTTCATGTCCTTTGCTATCTAGGAGTAACATTTAATTTTAAATATAACTTTTATAACGTCTTGTTTCATATAATATTAGTAATTTAATGGTTTACAATCTCATAGTCTAAACATATGGCTATGATTAGATAATTAAATTATTGTTTTAATTTTGAATTACTTATTAATTTTGTACTTTTTGTTAATTTTAAATTTTGTTTTATCACTAAAAATATTAAAAAATTTATGAGACATATATTTTGCAGTTTGCAAGTTATCTGTAAAAATAGGTAAAACACCTTGATCCATACATCTATTATTTAAAACACTACTCACAAGGAGTGTCGAATAAAGTGATATGGCTAATTTTTCGATCAAACAAAAACAGATTGATTCAACAAATGAGCCATGATCCCAAATCATTGTATAAAGTTACCTGGCCAAAGATGGTTGGTTAATTATACCCAATTATAATTTTAGTTATAACCCAATATGTCTATCTTGAAACTAACTTTTTATTTGTTGTTTTTATGATGTTTGTTGTATCACCAAACAAAAATAAACTGTCTTATGAAAAAATAAAATCACTTAAAAAGAATAGAGACAAAAATAGCTCAACAGAGCACTTTGAAACAGTCAGATTTGGGAGATGAATGGAGCAAATATTTAACTTATTAATATACGATAAAACTTACTAAATGTCGAATCTCTTTTGCTTAATTCCTATATTTACTTTTTAAAACGAAAATCTTAATTTCACCAATAGTTAACCATCATCTTCCGGGACACAGACCACTTTGATGAAACTGCATGCTGGTTTCAAGATTACGAGTAGTGAATTTCTGTCCCATTTTCCTGCATATTCAAAATGAGAAAAAGTAGAAAACAAAGGACATTTTTGTAGCAACAAACAAAATACATCCATTTCATGGTCTTTCTCCATCAAATTACAACTGATGATCGAGGAACTGCAGTCCTAAATTCTAAGACAGACTCTCCTGATGCCTAGAAGGTGCTTGGGAAAACCAAAAATATACAAAAAGTTTTGATTTTTCTGAGATTTGCCATTTTCTTTCATATAGCTAGATCATATAAACTCTTCAAAAAAAAAGAAAAAAGGACACTGAGTACTCCTAAAAGTTACAAAACCCAATTCGTAATTACTTCATGCCATTTCCATGCGTAGAAATAGCAAGATCTGGGAAATTAAAGATCTCTCCTCCAGCTCCGACGAAGCCTCCTTCTCCACCAGTAGCAAGCTGCCACGTGGTTCCAAGCATATTAGCTCCAGCACCATTACTGTTATTATTACTATCAGCACTGGTATGCGAGACTCCAGGAAATTGCCAAATGGGCCTACCAAGCCCAAAGCCCATATCTTCAATTCCAGACCCAACTCCAAGCCCAAATCCACCAAGTGCTAAAAGCCCAGCAGGCCCTTGAGTACTGCTCAACAACGACGTGAAACTCCCGCACATGTTCACACCCGGCTTCACGTCGAAGGGAAGTGAACCGCCATGATCGGCAGCTAGAGGAACCAAAAAAGGAGAAACGTGTGATGGGTTAGGCGCGTGATGGTATTCGCGGGGAGAGAGCGTGGAGGACAAGCAACTGGTGCTGTTAATGGAGTTAGTGGTGATCGTACGAGACCGTTTTGCATTTTTGCGACTGCCTCCACCAATAGGAATGTCGCGAAGCGTGCCGCCGTGTGTCCAATAACGGCGGCACGCTTTGCAGAAGTGACGTGGCTGGGAGAAATTATAGTTGTTGTAGTAGCAGAATTTGGTGTTGGTGGAATCGCAACGTGGACAAGGAAGATGCTCGGGCTCCGGAGCCGGTGCACCTCCTTGCTGTTGCTTGGTAGCTCTTCGTTCACTCACATCAGAAGGCATTTTTTTTATGCTTGCTGTTAACAAGTGAGAAGAAGGACAGTGAATGAAATTTATTGCTTGATGTGGGGTTTATGGAAGCATGTGGTGGGGTTTATATGGGAGATCTCAGCTCAAGAGAGAGAGAAAAAGAATCTGTGTTGTGGTCAGTGGAAGAGGGTCCTAAAGAATTCTGAGGGTTTTGTGCTAAAGAACAGAGATCAGCTTTAGCAGGGGCTATCTATTTATTTAATTTTTGTTGTATGCTAGATATGTATAATATTCAGACGGCTCGAAAACGGCTTTTGTTAAGGGGTTGGTTCATAAATGTAGACTTTTGCTGGGCAATTCCAATACATGTACCACATACAAAACCATACACATTGAACCAAATGTGGAACAGCAACTGTCTGATTCTGCTGGTTAATTAAGCACGGTTTAATTAGATTTAGCATGATTGGTCTGATCCATGATGCCTTTTGTGTGCAGTTGTACATTTACTTTGTCCTCTAATTATAATTAAATCACGCTGTCATTACAACTCACGAGGTAGTAGATACGGCTATGACATTATACTACTCCATTATGTGTAAGTGTAATCTTCCTTGAAGTACTATAACCTCCTTTCTAGGTTTGTGACTAGCAACATTATTGTTGCGTCTCAATTTGATTATAGTATGATAAAAATAAGATGAACGTGTCTAATTTAGTTAGCACATTCATTAAATAAAGAGTAATCGAGGATAAATACTTTATTCCTCAGTCCCATTTAGAGATACATTTATTCGAGCATTTAATTATTTGAAGTTGATGACAGTATATATTATTGACAATAATAGTTGGTGATATGTTTGTCTTTATTTGTTTAGTTTAGACTATGCTCACCGTTTAAAAAATAACAATTAACATGAGAATTATATTAAAATATTCATATTAATTGAGAGTCATTAATGTATGAAAGAAAAAATACATTTCTGTCTTGATATGACAAAATTGATAAGTAATTAATGTAAAGTTAAAAATATATCTTTAGAATAGGTGGAAAATAAAAATATTGGAGTTATAAACCTCCACAAGTTAGGTGACAAAATGATATAAATATGTTGCAAGTGCTGGATTACTATTATGTTGCATGATTGTTGTTTAGATAAAAGTAAATGTTCTTTTCACATAATCATGATATTCCTAGTCAAACCAAATTCAAAAATGAATATGTTTAATTATTAGTGTGGGATCGATTTATATTATTTTAGGCAACAACTTTAGTAGTGCAAGAGCTGACAAGTGACAGCATTTAATTTTTTTCCCTTTCCACTTAATTCAGATAAAGAAGAGTTTCTATATTTGCCCTTCAAATAAGTATTATTATGTCTGTATGTATCCATCTTAGTATAACAAGCTTACAAGATTCGGATGTTCTTAAATAGGGAGGATGCTTCCCTCTATTTTCTTTCTATTCTTTTCAAGTTTTACCTTTGATGACCGACATCAATTATATGAAGAAAATGGGTAATAATATGAGGGAGAAAAGTGAGAATTTGAAAGAGATGAGCGGGGAGGGTAGAAAAGACTGGAGGGTTGTGAGCGTGTCGGAACAGGAAAAAGATTTGAGGAGAAAACGTGGACTGATAGATGCATTGATTTAGTACCGACAATATTATGAATGTCGGATTAGCGTGGGTATTCAATTATTGGACTGTTTCTAAACCCACCCCTCCTCAACCCAACTTTCATATCAAGTACTTTTTTATTTATGTAATATTATTTTATTTAATATAAAAGTAAAATTTTATAATTAAAAATAAATTAATAATATTTATATAATTATAAATTATTTTATTAAATTATTTATCATTATAATTTTAAATGTATTTGTGTGAGTATAACAATAACAACATATTCAGTGGAATCCCACGAGTAAGGTCTAAAGAGGGTAGAATGTATGCAGATATTTTCACTATCTCATAAAGGTCAACATATTTGTATGAGTATTAAAATAAAATTAAATATGTTATAATATTTGTGTGAGTATAACATTCATAATTTTAAATTTGTCTTAATATTTTTGTACAAAAGTAAAACTACGTCATTAAGATAAATATGAGATATAAATTGATTGTTTTCTTTTTGAAAAAATTTAAAAGGTAATTAATAATAGGATCACGTAGTTAGAGGGAAGGAAGTACTCCTTTTGCCTCAATTTAATTGAAGGTTGTTTTTCTAGATATTGAATTTTATAAAAAGAATGGTGATTTAAAATATTATATGGATAATGGCATTATTATAAATTATTTCATTATACGTATAAATTGAAAATTTTATAATTAAATTAAATTTTATATATAAGAAGATGGTATTTTTCTTATAAATACTATTCTCTTTTGTGTGAAAGTATTTAATATGATATAAAATTTAAGAAAAGTACTTTCGACACTTATGTTTTGTCATACGTTTTTTTAATCCATTTACAAAAATTATATTTTTATGATAGAAAAATAGATCAACTTTATTTTATTTTTTAAAAATCCTTGCGCCTTAATGAAATTATTATAAAAAATGATTAAAGAGTATTTTATATCACAAATGTCCAAAAAAATAATTTAAATTTCATGTTAAGTGAAAAAATATCATAAAAATTGTGATGAAAGGAGTGATTCATTAAGGTAACATTGGGTATTTATAATTAAAGAATTACTTCAGACTATCTCCATCTCATTTTAATTATTAGATATATTAAAAATAATTGTCAATTTAAGTAATTAAGAGAGAATTAAATATTTTTTTTCCATCGTTGCCCTTAACATTAATAATTATAGAATTAAGAGTCACATATATAAATAAAAATTTAATTATTTATAAGAAATATATTAGTCAAACAATATTTTTGATTAATTTTTTTCTTAAGAATTATATCAAATATTATCACATCAACTAAAATAAGATGAAAAGAGTATTTTTTTTTGTCTAAATTTATGTAATACATTCTTTCACGAAAGAAAATGTCATTTTTTTCCTATTTGATAAATTATTTAATGCCATTGTCCACATTTTATTCATTTTGGGTCTTACTTAAAAATTTATTGAGAAGAAAATGTTAACTAAAATTTTTCTAATAAAAATAATTTTAGATTAAATTGTATCACATAAATTAAAATTGAAAAAATTATGATATAAATAGAGTTGTTAAGAGGTGCCTATCTTGGAGTTGTCGTTTTCTTCAGATTCTCACATCCTGCTGCTGCTCATGCTATTGATTTTGTTTGTTTTCCGTACCCCGTTATTCTCTGCCGGATTTCTCGCTCTACTGTAGACTCTGAGTCTATTGAGTATTGACCATCTCTCAAATCACCTTTCAATCCCACGGTAACTTCTATTTACCCCCTGCAACACTTATAATTTGGGTTTTGGAAAGATTATAATTCAATGAAACAAAAACACAAAGTTTGTTTGGGTTAAAATAGTTCAATGTTGACATGACTAAACACAGTTTTTCCAGATTCTAGACCACTACATTTAACTTTTTTATTTTTGGGGTTGTTATGTGTTTTTCCAACCATCCTTCCCTCCACCTCCACCTACAAAAATTATTGGCTATTTATCCCTTATTCTCTTATTTACTTTAGGAATGTCAGAGCAATAAGTACTGTGTTAATCTAAGTATTTTATATTTGATTAGTTCATATTAATTATGGCCAGATCGATTCATAAACACTTATTCTTTCTCCAATTAATTTTATAAGATACTCTTCCTTTTCTTTTTTTTTCTGTTAAAAGACATTGATACCCATCACAGGTGTTTACATGAACTCGGATTCTACTTATTTAAATGGCTAAGCGATATCAGAAAGTGAGAATATGTATTTAAAGCAAAAGAGGCCAAGAATTCCTTTGATCTATTTGAAATGGTTGAGAAATACATTCTTTCTACCTTTTATTTTAAAAATACTCTCTACTTTTTTTTTTTCGTTTAAAGATACACCTTCTTTCATCATTTGTCTAAAATTACTCTCCATCCAAATTTAATTGAATTAAATTCTTTTATTATTATAAAAGATAATTTTTATTTATTTGAATTCTTGGTATTAGCTCATTCCAATAAATATTTAAGTTGAACGTAGAATAAAATAAAGAAATTTATTGTGTAAAAATAAAGGATAATTTTTTTTTCTTATTGTTACAAATAACAGAACAAAATTCTTAAAATAACCCATTTTCACACAATAAATTCTTTATTTTATTTTACACTTTATACACTATTATCTTATGTTTAATTTTTGGTATAATTTTTTATTTTATTTGGATTAAATGTTTTAATTATATTCAATTCATCATGTTAAAATTTAATTACATCAATATTAATTTCTTTGATTTACTTTTTAATAAATATTATATAATAATAAAAACTTAATTGATATATCAAATAATTACTGAATCATATAATAATAAAAAATGTATGTTAAACTGATGAGTCATACAATTATATGGATGGGTGAATTCGTACGTATCTAATCCAATTACTAAATCGTAATGAATAAAGTTGTTTCTTCCTTAATCAGAAATAGACAATATTCGAAATCTTGGACAAAAATGGAAAAGAGACAAGTGTGAGGAGGATAAGAGACAATAAGGTCAGTAAGGTAGTCAAACCGGTCGGAGATTTGTTGGGGATTCTGAGAGGCATGCGCGCGGCGTCATCCCTCACCTGTAGCTATCACCAAATGCATGCATACCAATAAATAGATAAATGATGTTTGTACTAAAACAAATACTAGTATTATTCTTGCAATTTATGGTCCTTTAAGTTTGGTTATTATATGTATGTAGTCTTTGACTGTGTTTCATCTCTAGTCGTTTTCGTGGGCAGATTAGTACACACACGCGATGTGTATGTGCTTGTCTTCCGACTGCCATGTGTTAATTAGATCAAGTTTGCCAATAATAGGTCGACAATCTCCACATCACGTAGATCTCCCTTCTTCCCTTCTCTTTTTACCCACCACCTTCTTCTTGGCATTTTCTTCTCTGAATATGATTCCTTCTTTATTTTTAGTATTTTGGTTCAGGACTTTAGACTACTGGTTCAATTTTATTTTCCATCTGTCCCACTTACATGGACTAATCTTGTATAAGGAAAAGACAAAATTAAACTGTCTCGTTAAACCATTCGGTTCGTTTTCCGGTAGTAAATACTTCTTTCATCCCAACATAGTTTTAGAAATTCAAAACAAGAGGAAATACTGTTTCATTCTTCGAAAAACATTTAATAAATAGAGATAATATACTATTTTTATTTCATAATATAAGGGCACTTTTCATTTTATATAATTATTAAGAAATTATTTAATACATTAGTAGATTTTACCATTTTACCTTTCATTTATATCTGCGTACATTAAATTAAATTAGAAAAAATAATTAATACACAAATTAATGGTGGGTTAAAATGGAAAAGAATAATTAATTTTATCCTTATTTAGTAAGTGTCCTTATAATATGAGATAAATATTTATAAAAAGATATCCTTATAATATGAGACAAAAAAATAGTAAATAGTACTTATATAAAAAATAAAAAGGATCTAATGCGATATATAAATCATAATAAATAAATATGTTATCTAATTTAACTTTAAAAATTAACTCATCGTCCCAAGAAGAACCCAAAGTTGGAAAACTAAAGCATAAACAAGATTCATTGGATAATCGGTCAAAGAAAAAGAACCATGAACTTGCTTTAACTATAAAAAAAACTACTAACTGTTCTTCAAGTGAAAATGGTTCAAGATCATGTAAAAAAGACAACAATTTATTCTTTTCGTCAATATGAAAGATTGTAATGTCTAACTGTCCATAAACAGATTTCAGTCACGGAATTGAAACTTTACTAGAAGAATAGTGAAGACGTGTGTGGGAAATTTAAAAAACTTTGTCTGTGGCGTGTGAAATGGCTATATTGGAATGGTGTAGCGACCATGGGCCAAATATGTTGACTTGTTCATTCAATATTTCATGTCGGAACAGATTCTGTGTATCAACAACACGCACCCTATATTTTCGTGGAGTACTGCTCAACTAGCTTATCTAAATATTTGGCATACTTTAATTGTCCAAAAGACCAAAGGAATAATACTGCTAAGAGTCGATTATTTTCAATACAAATTATTATGGAATTAGTTATGATGAAATTAGTTATTGAGTGTTTGATTGATTATATTCAAAATAATATGTATTATATAAATTTTACGAACAAATTATTTACTTAATAAAAATACCCTAATGTATTTATGAAAATACCTTTATCATTAAGCATATTTACGGATTTGGAGTAACACATCACATTTCAGGCGGTAATTGTAAGAAAATCCAAGCAGACTTACTTTTATATTACTAACTTGGAGCTAGTGCAATATGATGATTTTTATGTCACAAAAGTAGAAATGTTGACTTTTTAGGTAGAAATATTAACTTGGTGACTAATGAACTTTTTTATTTTTCTAATTACTATTTTCAAGCCAATTGAAGTGTGGTTATAGATAATTTATTGACATAATTAACTATTGAGATTACAACTCGTTAATAAATACAGTACAGATAATTTCTTTTTGTAAGATAGAGATTATAGTTGTCGAGATAATAATTTCAAGCCTTGATTTGTTTTTGTAATGTAACGAATAATCGGTGGCCTCATTTTCAAAATTCTATTGGTTGTCGAATTTACCATCTATCATAGATTGAAAGTTCGAATCACGTTAGATGATAAATTCTTGTGATGAGATCGGGTGGGATAAATAAGAATTTATTGGTGATATTTAGCAGTTAAAGAGTTTTAGGACAACTCAAATTTTAAGTTGTTAACCTATAAACTTACTTTCTAGATTAAGGTCAAACCTACTTCAAAAAACAATTTGCTTTTGTTACCTTCAGATTTTCCACAAGACCAAATACTGAAATTTAGATAATGAGAAATAACTCGAACAATTGGAAGACAGAGAACTTTCCTTCACTTCTCTTCCACAATATATTTAATTAATCAAAAGAAACCTCTGACAGTAAAACAATCATGTAAATAAAAGAAACAAAGGATATATAATCTGACACAATAAAACATAGTAACATTTAGAGATCCCGAAGTTGTTTAAGATTCATGGGAGATATATATTTGGGGCTACCCTCCAGCAATTGTTTGGCAATTATAAGGTTAGCTGCTTCACTTGGATGATAAGGATCCCAAAATACATGTTTGTCACGATCTGCACACATACTAGATGTTGGACCACATGGAATTATCCCAGCAAATTGCCCACCATTTCCACAACAAGCCTTTGTCGCAGTTGAGAATCCTACAAATTCGAAAATTATATGTAGATTTTATTCATCTATTCATATGCTCAATTTGAATATGTCATAGTTCTAGTGTCTACTGAAAGTTACTTACCATATTTGTCGTAATTTGTGATGAGTTCCATGACGAGATCGAAAACATTAGCATGTACAAAAGTTGCTCCGACGAGTTCTTTGTTCAGTTGAGCCAACATATCCTTCAATCGTGCGTTGTATTGAAGTGCTAGCTTGTTTGCTAGTTCCACACACTCGTTTTCCTTCAACTGGTTAATTGTTTTTTGGTAAGGGATGCAACCAATTGGTCCAACATTACCAATAATAAATTTTCTTGCATCCAATTCGTACAATCTCTGTCATACCACAATTCAAACGGTAATATTAAAGAATTTTTATATCATCAGATTAAGTTGATCTATGATAATGAGCGTTTTGTTAGTACCGTAAGCTGTGCTTTTAAGTGACTGAGAAGATCATCAATGAAGGCATCCGGGGATTCGGTAATTCTTGTACCAATAGAGAGTACAGGGAGAAGGTAATTGTTGAGAAAATCATTGGACCCTATCGTTATTGAGAAAATAGACTTTTTCATGACATAATCCCTGGCTTTAGATTCACCCAACAACTTGTCGATCTCTTTTCTTGTTATGTTGAAATAATCAATTTGGATGTCCATTGAAAGTCTGTTTACCTGCACCAGTAATACCAAATGTGAGTCAGTTTTGTTGCTTTGCTAGGACGTACTACGTATGTTATAGTACTTATTAGTTATCCTAATTTGACCCGATCATTACACAATTGGAACAATTTCAAATTTACCTCAGGTGATATGTCATTTCCCCATTTAAATCTTCATTTTCATTTAAGTTCACACAAGCTCAAATTCATGGCGTGGCAAAGGAAAAATTACGTGACTTAGTAAATATATTCTATTACTTAATTATTCATCATAGCTACATATTACAATTTAAATTAATTATTACTCACTATTATAGTTTAAACTAATTACCATTCACTATTATATAGTTTAATCTAGGTTATTAGGGGCACGTCTAGAATTTGTATAATTAAGCTCCCAATTGCATAAATTTAGAATTTATTGGTGAAATTCATAATTTCCTAATTGAAAAAATTTAGAATTTATATATGTTTATCCTAGCTTGTATATAGTTATCATATTGATATATTTAATTTCTATAAGTTTTGAAAAATTTATAAAATATATAAATACAGAATTTGTATATACTTATCTTGTTTGTATATTGATAGTGAATTATAAAAATGGATATGGAAATTATACAGACAACTGCTATAGCTAAAATTTATGAAATATAATTATATAAACTATAGCAATTTCGACTTAATAAATTTTAAAATTAAGCTATTCATGAAAATTTCACAATAATTAAATTAGTGACTTACAAATATTCTTCCAGTGGCATTCATAATTCCACCTCCTCCTGATGCATAATTTACTCCGTATAATATAGTTCTTCCTGTGCAATTTGGAGCTAAAAATGGTGTTGCATAATGGGGTTGTCCCAGTCCCTCTCCTGGCAAATTTGATAAGAATAAATTGAATTACCAAAATAAATATAAAAATTATTAAAGTTGATCGATCGCAATTTTTTTTAAAAAAAGAATTATATTGAGAAAATTGTAAGTACTATAATTAATTTATCTTACCAACAATGTCACCTATGGTTCTTCCATTAGTGTAACGACCAGTAGGCGTCCCTCCAGAAGCTTTAAAATCTATTCCATTAGGTACAATATTAGCCTTTGATAAAGTTTGTAAATAATTATTATTTCCAGCATCTACTAAAGAATCTCCAAAAATATAGGACGCCCCAAATCCCAAATCATCATCAACAGCACAATTTGCTAAAACCATAAGGTTAGTGACCAAAAATAGCACGACCAAAACATAGTAATTATTTGTCATGGCCATGCTTTGAGTTTGAGTTACAACAAAACAAATGTTTTTTGTTAGCTTGAGAAATGAATGGAAGGAGGCTATAAGAAGCACAAGAAAAGATGAAGTGTTTGAGAGAAAAAATGGGGTAGAAAAATGAGGACTATAGTTAGGAAACTTGTAAAAGGGAATTATCCAAATGGAGACGTCAGTTGGTATGACTAGATTTCTTGATAATGAAAAAGAGAAAGATGGAAATGTATATAAATGGTTACGGTAGTTAAAAAATTCAAGAATTAGGTGGACTACATATGTCTGCACTATCAACAACGTGCATGGACCTTATACATTTATTTTGATTTCAAACCAAATAGTCAAATACTGGCAATAAACTTAAGTACGTGTGTTTATTTTTTAAGGGGGAAGCAGAATTTTCTGGCGATAAACTTAGGTGTGGGTTTGGTTAGGATCCTTCCAGAAAGTTGTGCACCATATATGGTACTCCATTTCTTGATCTAAATGTCGCATTAAGGGCTGTATGGGACAGGGTGAGCGGTTGTTTGATATCTGGTTTGAAGGTAACATATTCATGTATTAAATTTTGATACATAATATAGTATTTAGTAGTATTTCTTTGCTATGTATAGAATTCAATATGCCTAAGAATTTAAATTTGTCTGACTTTAACCAATTATTCAATGAGTTCTCAAGGTACTTTTCCCATCTGATAATTTTTTCGCTATTAACTTAGTACAAAGATTAAGAAGTAGTAAATAATAAAAGTAATTTTATCAAATTATCATTTGAATATAATTAATACAATGTCTTAAAAAATATGATTGGAGATGACTATAATAAATAATAAACATAAATTATGAACTAAGTGTAAAATTATTTCTGAATTTCACAAAGTAAATAAATATTATTAAATATTTATTTTTGACATGGACAAAGACTATGAAAGAATAATTTGTGTGTAACGCTTAGGTCACTGGTCTGACATTATTGGTCACCATCTCAATGAGGAATTCTAGATACAATTATTTAGTTGTCAACTTAAATATACTTTAATAGTTTGAAGTAATCGTGATGATTGAATATGAAATAAACGACCCACTGCATATGCATATGAAATAAACTTTATTATATATTAATATTAAGATAAAATTGTAACTACTATCAATATGATCATAGTATTAGAAACTATTTTGATCTTCGTTCATCCATTTAACAGTAATTTTTAGTATTTTAAAAGTATAAATCGAAATTGTATGAAAAATGGAAAATACTTTAAGAAAAATAGAAAAATATATGATTTCAGAAAATAAAATTATTTTCTGAGATAAATAATTATATTTGATAATGAATATTCATATAGTTTTCACAGTTTAAAATTTTATAACTTAATTATTCATTTATATCAAATATAACTTCTTAGCCTTTAAGTTTTCATAATTTGATTTTTCAAAATTGAACAAATAAAATTGCACAAAGACTAGCCTTTGAAACCGTCATTTAATTTATATTTAAAATTTAAATCTTTTTATAAGTTTTCTGTCTAGGATACAACTTCATACATATGTAAGTGAAGTTATAAATTCGTCTTTAATATTCTTGTGACCTTATGTAGGCAAACATCAAATATTTTTGTCTGAAATTTGATATGATTTTCAAGTCCAAACTTGGTATATTTCTCACTGAAGTTGTTCATCTGCAGAACCCAATTTTGAATACTTTTCACGGAGAAACGGTTCTTCCTATAGGCTCAAATTTAGCAACTTCGGCTCGTCTATCAAACAAAAGAAGAGAACCTGCTAGGCCCAATGAAACCAGACTTCACTTGGCCCATAGGACATGGTAACCAATTTGGATGGCATAATTAAGTACTCAAATTAGGTGAATTGTAATGAACCTATATTGTATTGAAGTGGGCGATTGAAGTTATTCGTATAAATATAAGAATTCATCATTATAATTATTCTTAATTTATGATAATCTTTCAAGGAAAAAAGAAGAAATAAAAAGGAAAAAGAACTTCATAGCATAGTCTTAACCTA
>JAOTQJ010000049.1:24998117-25010815 GCA_025642045.1 Solanum sejunctum | reverse complement strand
TCAACTTATATATTCTCCGTCTTATTTTATATGTTAATATTTGATTTAGCATGATATTTAAGAGAAGAAAAAAGATTTTTGAAATTAGTGATTTAAAATTATTCATAAATATTTGTGTGGTTGAAAATTATTTTATTAAGAATAAAAGAAAAATTTTAAAATTAAATTATTTTTAATTCTAGTAAGATAACATTTATTTTTAAACGGACTAGTAAAGTAATATTTTTTCTTGAAACGAACTAAAAAAAATATCAAAAATTTTATTCACACTGAACAAAATATAAGACTCACATAAAAACTCACCATTACCTGTACATCATACATTTTGTACTTCTGTCAATGTTTGCTTGTTTATACTAGTACTATTTAATTTGACGCATCATTTAAAGATAAATAAATAAATAATTTTATTATATCATTTTTAATCATTATAAATCATTTAAATACTAAAAAAATGAATAATCTTAATAATAATTGTAAAATAGGTATAAAATATAAATCTTTTTTCATTTTTTAAATTGGACCAGTATAATTTTTTTTTTAAACATAATGACAAATAAAAGTGAATGAAAAAATAATAAATAAAGTATATATTTTACCATAATATTCATATTATGTATAATCTCATTAAAGTTGAAGAATCATTTGAAATAATAATTAATATACATTGTATAAAAAAATTCTTGATATGCTTAAGTAGAAATTTTGTTCTTCTTACGAGGACAAACACAAGTGAAAATGGAGTATATTTTCTTACTAGAAACATTTGGATACAGAAATAAATTGAAAGGGTGTTTGGTAAGGGGACGGGGATGGAATATATAAATTTATCTCATGAATTAGAAATTAAAATGTTCTGCAAAATTAATTATTTTTATTATCGTAATATAAATAATGACATAAATAACCATAAAATTAATTAATATCTCCATCCAAAAAAAAAAATTACTTCTCTCTGTCTCATTTTATATATGTCATGCCTTTTTTTTTTTTGTTCCAAAAAAATATTATCTTATTCTAATTGAAAATAATTTATTTTTTAAATTTTTTTTATCCTTAATAAAATAATTCTCAATATATAAATATTCAAGAATAATTTTAAATTAAAATTTTTAATTTTTTTTATAAATATCATACTAAAAATTAAAAATATTCGTAGAAACGAGACGAAAGGAGTCTATTTTTTTAGTTCTCATATCAAACGATCCAAAAGTATTAACCACGTGTTACAGTGCCTTTGACTGAAAGCATTTTTTGACAATTATGAGGATGGTTCCATGATTGAAATACTAGTCATATTTTCTTTAATTTCAATGTACCTCAAATAATTATTTATTAGTGTTTCAAATTGGCCATCCTTTAATTGATAAAAGTATGACTATTTACTTATTTTACCTTCACCAATTCGTTTGAACTATTTAAAGTTAATTCCTAAAATTGAATGGCAATCATATGTCCAGGCTCCAGCTTTCTTTAAAAACTTACTTTTAATACGAAATGTAGCATGTAAAATTGAAATGTTACTCCGTTAAGTTCCAATTTATATGTCTTTCAATATTTTATTGTCAATTTTATGATTTAAAGTATTTATTTTACTGTCAATTTTATGATTTAAAGTATTTATTTTAATGTAGTTTTCAAATGTATAACTTTTATATTTGCCAAATAAAAATTTTAACTTTCAAGATTTAAATTATGTCAAATAAACTAAGATAAGTAAAGTAAAAAAATAAAACTAGGACACGTTTAAAAATGAAATTATGTCGCTAAATTGGTCTTACTTCCATTTCATATTAAATGATCATTTTCTATTTTACACGATGATTAAGAAATTATTATTAAATTAATTGACTTTATTATTTTGTCCTTTATTCACCTTAATTAGCCTCTTGAAAAAAAATTTATACTCTATCTTCCAAAGTTGTTTAAACTTTCAAAGGTCATATTAATTATAGAGATAAAATGGAAAAAACTTCTTGATTAAGTAATATGTGATAAATATTTTTAATAAAATATCCATTTGATTGAAAGTACAAAGAGAGTATTCAACAACAATATTAAATCCAACCAGTTCCTGAATAAAAGAAGCCTATGAATATTAAATGACAAACGCTCCATATTACGTAATTTATAAAGGCTCCACATGAATCTTATTCACCTTTACTTTTTTTTGCAACTAAAATTTACCATCTAAAAATCCAGTAAAATCCTTTAATTTCCAATACAGCTCAATTTAGCTTTATTAAGTTCGACATGCTAATCAACACTTGGAAAGCCTGCAGCAACTACAACTTGTAAGTTGCAATATATTATTGAAATTAATTAATTAATTACTTTCAGTAAACTAATCAAAGATTGTCCCTTGAGATACCATACTAGTCAAAGTTTGTTTTTTGTAAAGTGAAAGCTGTTTTAGACAAACATTTGAACCGAAAGAACCTAAATATGATTTGATTTCATTATGGTAAAAAAAACTAACAACTTATCTTTTCCTTTTTCACTCTAATCTTTCGTAATATATACTACTTTATTCTTTTTTTTTTCTAGTAATAATGGTATTTGTAAAATTAAATTTTTGATCTAACTCACACTCCAAAAGTTGGCTCAAAGAAAGAAAAATTATTTTAAGCCTTGTAAGTTCACCTATCTCATTAACCACCAATATGGTTCCTATGCCTAATTTAGGCCCCAAAAACTAGCTCAAGAAAATGAGGATTACTAAAACTTATAAAAAGTCCATCCATCTCATTAATCATGAGAGTATTTAGCATATGGTGCATGGACATATTTTAGATTTTTGAGGTTCCAACATTAACGTTAGGTGCTTAGGCAATTTTAAATTTTTCGGGGTTGAATATTTGGCGAGATGATTCATGCTCTAATACAATGTAAAATTAAGTTTTGGGCCTAACTAGCACTGGAAAAGCTAAATAAAAAAAAAGAATTATCTAAATCTTATAAAAAGTCCACCATCTCATTTAATCATCAATGTGAAATTTTTATCATTCTTCAATAATATTTGGATCATTTAATCATAAACATTTGAATAATTTAATTAGATATATATAATTTTTCATTAACATACACATAAATTGACCGTTCGTATGTTTATTGGTTCTTTGACAATAAAAGACAAGCATTGGGAAGATGCACAAAACCAAACCCAAAAGTAACATAAGTTGGCATCTAAACTGTCGTATTTGCAGCAGTTTTCTGAGTTGAAAAAACCAAACTAGGATGCTTCAAGGGTTGACCAAAATGCTGATTCGATTCAATTAGTTTTTCTATTTTATTTTTTTAAAAAAAGATTAGATATATACTTAATATAAATTAATAAAAAGGTGGAACAATCCAGCACTCCACTTGTTGTATGTTGCCCAAATATTTATAATGATGATTTTGTACGTTTTCATTTTGTTTTCTTCTTGTTAAATAAATGTGCATAATTTCAGTCTACTATACTTTTATTTGTTCTTATCATTGTGCTGTAAAGCTGTCACGTCTTCTAACGGTTGTGCATTATTTTTATTTTCTTTTTAGTATGGATATTTTAAAACTACAGATCCTGCAAAACATTGACACACATGATTAAAACTTATAACCTGTCCTTAATGTAAAACTCATCTAAATTTTATTTTAGAGTAAAAGGAGGATTAACAAACAACATTAAGACTATGATAAAATGATAAATATTTTTTCATTCTTAATTAGAGATTTTAAATTGAAATTTACTTAGACGTAAATTTAAATTTAATCAAATCTTAATATAAACATCGTACATCAAATAAACGAGCGCTTTATTTTCATTTTGCTTTTTACATTGTGCTGCAATTATATATGGTCAAAGTTCCACTTGTTAACCATAAGAAGCAACTTTAGGTTACTCAATGGAAACCAAAAGAGCAAAAAAGAAAATTCCAAGCTTTTCTTTCTCGTAATTTGTTCACACCAATGGAAAGAAACAACTCATGAATTTCCCCTACAATGGTTTCTCTTTTTATAGTCTATTTATATTTATAAAATTAAAATTTAAAATTTCAGAATTATTGGAAATCATTTTAAAAATTTATTTTCTTATATTTATTCGATATACAAAACTCAATGACTCAAACTAATATGAAATTTTGGATTCGTGGCCCGCGGAACTCAAGTTAAATACATATATATTTACAATCATTGGGGTTAGTTGATTTGAAGACAAGTGTTCTACTTAAATATGTTGAAAACTATTTTTTTATTAATAATTTGATTCATTTGTATAAACAATAATATTTATTGCATGATTTCTAAGAAAACGTCGTTTATTTATAAAAATATATTTTATTTTATTTAGTAGGAGGAGAGTTTAAGATTAGCAGTAGAAGAAGTTATTTGTTTATAAAAATATGTTTTATTTTATTGAGAGCATTTTATTTATTTTTTTTGGAGAGGTTATAGGATATGCTGAATGTGATAAACAATAATAGACCATGAGCTTTTTTTTCCACTTTTAATATGAGATAGTAATCTCACTATTTTAGTACAACTTACGGGATAAATATAATCTCAAAATTAACTAATACCTCAAATCAATATCAAATAAATTAATTTTAAATTTTATCTCGAGATTATTATTCTTATTCAGGTAAACAATCGATCCCTTATTTCACTGATTAGCAGAATTAACATAGATATTAGTTACTAATCCTCATATAACATATTCTCAAATCACCAACTAAATAAGAAATAAAATAGTACCAAATTTTTACTAACCATAATTATCACTATCAAAAAACTTAATTAATACTTCATTGTTCTGTCAACGAGAATTATTTTAAAAAACTTATTTTATGAGTACCTAATAAGGAATAACATAGGTACTAACTGTTAGTTACTAATCCTAATAAAACTTATTTTAAAATTACTAACCAAACAAAAAATAAAACAATACTAAACTATTAATCTCAAAATGATCTATATTTATTCCACACACACAAAATCTCTATTGTGTTCATGCTCAATTAAAAGTGGCAAAATTAAACTTAATCCGTTCAACTCACCTAAATTTTAAGATCCACTAAATTCTATCAATCTCGAATGGAGCCAAAGATTCACTTTTTTTCGGCTTTGGGGTATGATGAAATAAAGCAAAATGACTCTTTAAACTTTTTGCGCTTCTTTCAATTGTGAAATGACAGTTAGTCAATGCAACTTTCAACGCTCATCATGGATCATCCGGAAACAGTCGCGCTATGTTTTAAACATAGGGGTCAGACTGAATACATTCGACCTCCCCTTATCCCACAATAGATAAAAACCTTTGAAGCATCAGAGTAATATTATTATTGTTATACTAAATTCTATTAAAATTTAGGTGGGTTAATAGTTCCGGTGATGGCTGAAGTCAAACGATCAGCTTAGCTTGTAAAAGCTGTTTTCTGTCTACTCCACAATCCACCAAATCTTCAGCCAATCTTCCAATTTACTAATTTCGTTAATAATTTTTTTGAATAGTATTTGTTAGGCTGTAAAAGGCAAAATGTCTATTGGGTGGACCCTACGTTACCACGTCAAAACAAAATTTTATATTGTCCTCATTTCATTTAACTTAATTAATTCTCTAAAAAAATTTACGCACACTCTTGGGAAAACTGCTTATACCTTTTTATTAGGGTGTGGTTTGACCATAAATATTTTTAAATATATTTGAAAGAAAAACTTAAAATATAATATTGAATGATATTATTCAGATTTTTGAATATTAAAAAAATTAGTATTTGGATGAAATTATTATATTTCAATTTTTTTTTTCAAAATTCAAAAATAAATTTTATATATTTTTTAAAAATCCACTCTTTATAGTTTTGATTAAATTTTGTAATTATATATATCTTATACCATTTGTATGTGAGCTTGTTAGTAGAAGTCACTTTCCATTTATAAATAGTAATAGTAATTTTTCAAATACAAATCAATGATATTTTTTTCTTATTTTTTTCAGGTTCTTATAAATTGTACTTATTATCATGACTTTTCTTAGAATATTTTATAAAATAATACTAACACAAAGTTATAAGTATTTTTGATAATTTTTAAACTTATAGAGTATAAAGTATATTTTTTTAGAAAGCCATTCTTTTTAAAATTTATAGTCAAACACATAATAAAATTTTACCCATAAATGATTTGCTAAAACTATTTAAAAATTTATGACTAAATACTTGCTTAAAGAAAAATTACTGACTTTTTAAAATCTATAGTCAAACACATAATGAAATTTTACCCATAAATGATTTGCTAAAACTATTTAAAAATTTATGACTAAATACTTGCTTAAAGAAATATTAATTAATGATTCTTGATTACATAAACAAGATTATTTGAAAATCTGAGATTAACATCTTCTCAAAATCTCAAAATGTTATTTATATTAAAATAAATTAAAAAGAAAAACTAAAAGATCACTCATTTTTATTTTCTTTCTCTTTTTTTAAATTTATATAAATTGTATTTATTGTTGTAACTTTCCACAAAATATTTTATAAATTGATACAAATACAAACTTATAAGTATTTTTAAAACTTATAGGGTATAAATTATGTTTTTTTGAAAGTCAATTATTTTTTAAATCTATGGCCAAACACATACTTATAAATAACTTGCTAAAAATATTTAAAAATTTATGATTAAATACTTCCATAAAGAAAAATTAATTAATGATTACATAAATAAGATTTATTTTAAAAATCTAAGATTAACCTTTTCTCAAAATTCCAAAATATAATACAGTATATATTATAATAAAAAACTAAAACATCACTCATAAATCTTAGATTAACCTTTTCTCAAAATCCCAAAATGTTATATATATTAAAATAAAAAACTACAACATCTCTCTTTGGTGGTGGGGTTTTGTGTGTGTGAAAGTCAATGTCCATTTCTCATTGTTTGTTTAGAGGGGAAAATTGTAAATTACAATATGCATATGTGTAGATACAGCCATCTTATAGAGTCAATCAAGAGAGAGAGGAGAGAGAAACAGAGCATTGGTGTAATCGATAGAGGTATGCTTTTGGGCTCAGAACTGCAATTAATGCGCCTTTCATTTTGAGACTCTTGCTTTTAATTTGGCTTTAACCCAAACAGAAAAAAGGAAAAGGCCTAGTGAGAGATAATAATACTATGGGAGTGTTTCTTTTTTCTTTTTCTCAACTCTACTTTCAGGTGTCTTTGATTGAGGAGTAACTGGAGATTTCTTTGGAGGTGTAGATTCTTCTTGTTCAATCTTTCTTTGGCATAATTTCTCCATTTCTGCTCTTTGGGCGTCTTTATTTTGTGTCCATTTCTTGGGGATCTACTTTCTTGCTTGCTTTTGGGTCTTGGGGTTTCTTCCAAATTCATTCAACTGGTTGACTTTTGATTTGGAGGTTGTGGGGTTTTACAAAAGTCGAGTCTTTGAGTGTTGTGGATCTTAACTTCATTCTGGTTTCTGTTTCTTGTGTTTTACTTTTTCTCTTCCATCCCTAAAATGTCAACATAAATTTCTAGAGTCTTGTTCTTTGAATTTTTCATATCAAGAACCTGAAATTGATTGAAGGGAGTGTTTCAGTCAAAGATTATTTGGGTTGTCTTTTTACAAGGTGGTTGTCTCAATTTTGGAGTGTGAATCTTCAAAAAAGGTAAAAATTAGGGTTTCTTTCATCTGGTCCATTCTCTATTTTTTTAATCAATTCTTTTTTGATACCAGTATCTGGTCTTTGTGTTTGAACGTTTTTGTTAAAGCAAATGCTTTGGGATTTTCCCTCCTTAAGTTAGGGGCATTTGATTTTTGAAACCAAAGGTTTGATTCTGCGGGATGCTTTTAGCTTGATTCCTTTGCTTTTCCAGAAGGTAGGGTTTGTGACTAAGCCTTCTTTTTCTGGGGTTTAGTGATAGATGGGCTAAAAACTCTCTTTGTCTTTGGTGAAGCTTTGTTCAGTCACTCTCTTTTTTGTTTCCTCTTTGTGATTGATTGAACAAGGGGGAAATTTCCCACACAAAGAAAAAGCTCTAATGCATCTCTCACTATGGAAGCCAATATCTCACTGTGCTTCTCTAATCTTGGACAAAAAGAGCAGAAAGAGAGATGGGTCTAACCATACCAATGAAGAGATCAAGAAAAACCCATCTGTTCTGAAGAAATTGCAAGAGCATAAGCTCAGGGAGGCTCTTGAGGAAGCATCTGAAAATGGGTCTCTTGTTAAATCCCAGGATGTGGACTCCCTGTCAGCGCAGAACCAAGATGAGGGGTTGGGCCGATCCCGGTCACTCGCTAGGCTACATGCCCAAAAAGAATTCCTTAAAGCAACTGCTCTTGCTGCTGAGCGGACTTTTGAATCTGAGGAATCCATTCCTGAGCTGGATGAAGCCTATTCCAAGTTCCTGACCATGTATCCCAAGTACACCTCCTCAGGGAAGATTGATGAGCTGAGGTCAGATGAGTACTCTCACCTTTCTGGCTCTGTACCCAAGGTATGTCTTGACTACTGTGGGTTTGGGTTGTTTTCATTTCTTCAGAGTGTTCATTACTGGGAGTCATCTACATTTAGCCTGTCTGAGATTACTGCCAATTTGAGCAATCATGCTTTGTATGGGTGTGCTGAAAAAGGCACCGTAGAGCACGATATTAAGGCTCGGATAATGGATTACTTGAACATCCCTGAGAATGAGTATGGTCTTGTTTTTACTGTTAGTAGGGGGTCGGCTTTTAAGTTGTTAGCTGAATCATATCCTTTCCAGACAAACAAAAAGTTGTTGACTATGTTTGATCATGAGAGCCAATCAGTTAACTGGATGGGTCAATGTGCAAGGGAGAAAGGTGCCAAGGTCTATAGTGCATGGTTCAAATGGCCTACCCTCAAATTATGCTCAACTGATTTGAGAAAGCAGATTTCAAACAAAAAGAGAAGAAAGAAAGATGCAGCTACTGGTCTGTTTGTTTTTCCAGTCCAGTCTAGAGTTACTGGTGCAAAGTACTCCTACCAGTGGATGGCACTGGCACAGCAGAATAATTGGCATGTGTTACTTGATGCTGGTGCTCTGGGTCCAAAAGACATGGATTCCCTAGGTTTGTCTTTGTTTCGACCAGACTTCATAATTACTTCATTCTACAGGGTGTTTGGTTATGACCCAACTGGATTTGGATGTCTTCTTATCAAAAAATCTGTGATGAGTAGCCTTCAAAATCAGTCTGGGCATGCTGGGTCTGGTATAGTGAAAATTACTCCTGTTTTCCCCTTGTATTTGAGTGATTCAATTGATGGTTTCCCTGGATTGGCCGAGGATGATGAAGCCGGAGAGAACAGTGAAGTTACTGCTGAAACTCGGCCAGGATCTCAGTTGCCAGCCTTTTCTGGTGCATTCACTTCTGCTCAAGTAAGGGATGTATTTGAGACAGAGATGGAGCATGACAACAGCTCTGATAGGGATGGAGCGAGCACGATATTTGAAGAGACCGAAAGCATTTCTGTTGGGGAGATCATGAGAAGTCCAGTCTTTAGTGAAGATGAATCATCTGATAATTCCCTGTGGATTGACTTGGGGCAGAGTCCATTGGGGTCTGATGGTGCTGGACAGTCTAACAAACAAAAAATTGCCTCTCCAGCACCCCCATTTTGGTTTGCTGGCAGGAAGAATAATAGGAGACTCTCTCCCAAGCCTTCAAAGATGTCAAGCAGCCCATTGTATGACAGAGAGTTGAATCCAGGAGGTCAGGAAGACAACCATGTGCTATCATTCGATGCAGCTGTTCGGTCGGTGTCTCAAGAATTAGATCACTTCAAGGAGATTCCTGAAGAAGACCAGTTTGATAAGAGAAGCCCTGCTTCAAGAGAATTCAGAGAGATCGAGGAAGAACCTGAGACCAGCAAACATGGTCACACATTTGATTCTGGTCTGGGCAACTCAATTTCAATTTCTCGTCATCAAACCCTTGATAATGGATCAGCCTCTGAGATATGCCCAGAGATTAAAGAGAGTGCTATAAGAAGAGAAACTGAAGGTGAGTTCAGGTTATTGGAAAGGAGAGAAGGAAACAGATATGCAGGTGGTAGATTTTTCGGTGTAGAAGATGCTGATCAGCCTGGAAGCCGGGGAAGACGTGTGTCCTTCAGCATGGAAGACAACCGTAAAGCTCGTCTGAGCCATACACTTGAGACTGGGGAACTTTTAGCAGCAAGTTTGGACGATGACGAGTTCATTAGTGATGGCGACTATGATGATGGACAAGACTCAGACAGGAGAGAGCCCGAGATAACATGCAGGCATCTTGATCACATTAACATGTTGGGTCTCAATAAAACTACTCTCCGGCTAAGATATCTCATCAATTGGCTAGTTACCTCATTGCTTCAGATAAGATTTCCTGGTTCAAATGGGGAAGACAATTCACGACTTGTTCGCATCTATGGTCCAAAAATCAAATATGAGAGGGGCGCAGCTGTTGCATTCAATGTGCGGGACAGAAACAGGGGTCTTGTTAGTCCTGAAATTGTTCAGAAACTGGCTGAGTCGCATGGTATCTCTCTGGGAATTGGTATCCTAAGTCACATACGGATCTTAGATAACCCAAAACAACAGCAACGGTCTCTGAGTCTCGATGACACTACCCTTTGCAAACCAATGGAGAATGGCAAGTATGATGGTAGAAGTGGATATGTGAGAGTTGAAGTTGTTACTGCTTCACTTGGCTTCCTCTCTAATTTTGATGATGTCTATAAGTTGTGGGCTTTTGTGGCTAAATTTCTTGACCCTGCTTTTATTAAAGAAGCTGGACTCCCGCCTGTAGCAGAAGACACTGAGGCATGAAGCTACTAAAGGAGGCTGCTATGTAGCTGTCTGCACCTAATCCATGATGCAGGAATCTATCGCCCAACTGTGGATTCACTATGAAAATCTGATGAAAGTTGCAAGAGAAACAATGAAAAGGTCTGAGTTGTATTCTTTCGGCCGCTCTGTTTCTTCAATGCATGCGGGAGAAATTTTTTTATTCTTGTCTTTAATTGTTTGAATGCTTCTTTACCTTTTTGGAGTTTCCTGTAGAGTTGGGAGTTAGAAATTTGTATTTTCTCCGGTAGTCATGAATCATGATGAACCAAAGCAGTTATAAGCCAGGGGTTTTATGATCCCCCTCCACCATTTGCCCCTCTTGCTTCTCAGCTGTGTATAATGATCATTCATGCTTGCTCAGGCTATTTAGAGTGCCTTGTCCTTTGTTCTTGCATCAACTTCTTGTTATCAGCATATAATTTTTGTGGAAAAACAATATACATACTGTCCAGTATCCCTTGATGATTTTGTGATACCCTTCGGATTTTGAAGTATGTTTAATGAAGTGAATGCCTTGTGTAGACAACTGATTACTAAAAAGAGTTGCGCTACTCATTTTGATTTATTCAGCTGTAATATGTTCCTCTGAGTAAATCCTATGCTGTTTCATTTGACTTATCTCAATAATATCTCTGTATTGATCATCCAGAAATTGAATGATGTATTTACACCAGAGATTGAAAATGATTGCCATTTCGGACATCATTCTTTTAACGTTGTTTGACTCGAATGTCCTTAAACCAGATATGATAAGCATCTAATTCAAGTATGCTTTCCATTCTGAACGTCCCTGTTCTCCCATTAAAGAGAAAAGCAGTGGATGATTAGAAATAAATGGGACCTTCAATTATCAGTAATGCTAATTATTGTAGCTGGGCCACCACCCATTGAGTTTTGTTTGCCACAGAGATAATAGTGAGCTCTTTCTTTTTCTTTCCCTATTCTTTGTGTTTTGTAGATTCTGCTTTCCCCTTCATTGAATGGGACCTTGCCTCTTTCTTTCATGGAATAATTGTGTTTGAATTACTGAAACGTCTATTCTCTTCATCGTCAGATATAAAAACGAAAGCTCCCCAACATTACATGCAAACCATGTTTTCCTAATCATATAATAATTCAATATATGTCAATCAGTCATCATGTCTCGTCTCAACTAACTTGATGCTTAAATAACTAGAGTACACAATAAATGAAAACATATAAGGATAGTAAAAATAACAAAATAAATGACGGATAATAACAACATAATACATAACACGACTGCTTTTATTAACTTATTATATCACAAGGTCTAACAACATTTTATCCTTTCCAACATTTTACCTCATACGCGATCTCTACTCCTTTCTATCTAAGGTCATGTTCTCGGTGATACGAAATTGCGTTATATCCTATCAATCATCTTTCTCATACTTTTTTGATCTACCGTTACTCCTCCACGTAACTCCTAAATAAAATAGTTATAGTCAGATATATGAGATTATAAATAGTTCATATACCATATTTAAATGGGAGAAGTATTAAAAACGCCCCTCAACTTGTCCAAAATTATTGATTTCCTCCCTAAACTGTTAACAGGCTTAAGAACATCCTTCAACTTGACGAAACAGACTCAATTACACCACTCCCATTTGGTGTGTTGTCCATGCCACACTTTGACTTTTTTGACTGATGTGGCATACACATGTATATTTCTTTAACAAAAAATACAATAAAAATAATTATTATTTCTGAAAAATGAGTTGATTTCTAACACATTTTCTCATATTTGATTGGCAAGTAGAAAATATTTTCTAGAAAAAACCCCATCTATTTTTAGTTAGAGAGTACAAAACATCTTTTAGAAAAAATAA
>JAOTQJ010000049.1:24981737-24997464 GCA_025642045.1 Solanum sejunctum | reverse complement strand
AACTTATACTTTAGTTAAAAATCTACATTATGTTTTAAAAAATAAATTATATATATATTACTATTATATTATTATAAATGATAAATATTTTCTAAATATGTTATATATAGCTAATTTCCCTTTAGAGTTTGGCCTTCCATAATGTTAAACGACTTAACTGACCACTAGATAACACTCTTGAATGCAATCAAGAAAAGAAGTGGCTCCACACTTTTCAATAAGAATAGCTCTAATAAGTTGGACAAGAATGTGGCAAGTAAAGATTAAAGGAGATTCTCCTCCTGGAGAACACCTTTGCTGTAAGGGACAAGATTAGTAGGAATATTTGATCCCCTGCTTAAAAGTGTGATTACACTCTGGCTTCATAAGGAAAGTAAAAAAAATAAGTTGAGATCCTACGTTATGAGTTTTTTTATACTACATGAAATAAATAAAAGCAGCAAAAGTAGCTATGATTCCATCATCTTAATAAGGAAAGCTGTCTCCAGCGCCGACTCCTTGCAGTGCAAATATCGATTTTCTTCAACTATATCAGCTGTCAAATTAAGCAATACTGGATGTTTAGGATCATAAATGGAACATTCACGCACCTGAGCAACATATTTTGCAGCTTCCCACACTCCAAACCTGAAAAATCATGCAAGATTATGGGGCGGAGGCACTTACAACACAATGAGTTGCAATTATTCACTTAATTGATGACCTAGGAGCAATTCTCGGTAATCCATGTCAATGGACGATGATTTCACCTAATTTACACATTGGAATAATTCTTGGTGGATCAGGTTCCTTATACGTGGTCAGTCCTAGTTGTCGATCATAGCTCATGAGGATGCTAGATAAGGGAGAACACATAATATAGGTGGATAATATGGGAGCTTCTTTAGCACCTGTTCCACCTAAAAATTATCATACAGATGCAGAATAATTGCATGGACAGCTAGAAAAATAAATATCAAGGGCACAAACAACCAAACTGGTAAGCAAATGGTTTTCAAGGGATGACCGCAGAGAGGTTGCTAAAACAGAGTGATCTCCAAGTAAGACGCTAACTAAAAGCAAGTCCCATTTATACGACAGAGTGACTCCTATAGTTTGTTATAAATCAAACTTAAAGATAGTGTAAACGACATGGTTTCAGACAATGACTATATAAATGGAGAAAATATTTGAAGCTTACCGTGTGCTGAATGAAGACGTTACCAGAATAGCTGGATACAATGTATCTTTTTTAATGTTATCGTAAGGTGAATATTTGCGTATAGCCTGAAAGTTGGTAATGTCTCCAGGGTGCCCAAACTCATCATAGTCAGCAGGTGTAAGCGGTAAGATTGGATTGAGGAGAGTGTTTGTTGGATCCAAAAATGGTACCTGTAAAAAAAAGGTAGTCAACATTTCAACGTCAAAAGAAAGGATAAATAAAACAAGAGGATTCAGTAGTAGGTTTTCTTTTTCCCTCCTTTCTTCTCCTTGTTGGCTTTGGGGTAGGGTGGGAGTTTGGGGAACATTAGAAAGATCAAGCAAAAGCATGATTATAAGGATGCATAAATACAATAGCACATTCAGAGTTTTTGGCAGACCTCCAAAACTGCTGCCCGCAATAGACTTGGACAAAAATTTATAGCTGATGCCACCAACAGTCCTCCAGCACTGTAACCCCACCCAGCGAGCTTCTTGTCTTGCACAATTTCCCTTTCAATTAGGAATTTAGCACAGGATATGTAATCATAAATGGAATTGATCTTCTTTGTTCGCCTGCCATCATGGTGCCACTTTTTCCCCCCACCTCCTCCACCTCTGAGAATAAAGACAGTAAAAAAGGTCATGTCAAGCACTAGTCACTTACCTAACATCAAAACAATATAACCTGTCTTAACATCAAAGGAATAGGATATCTATAAGATATGGATAAGTATCTTTATAAAGAAAAAAGTATTTTCTGTTATGACAAGGGAACCCGCAGCTGCTATCCTTTGGGTGTAGACAGGGTAAATTCTTGCTCCAATGCAATAGCTCACAAATCACATTTTAGAACTACATAACTAAATTGGACAAAGAAAGAAAGTACCTGACATCAGCATATGCAAGGACCCAACCACGATCGAGAAGGCTTTTTAATTCACTGCGCCATCGTTTGTCTAATATCTCTCCATAAGCTCCATGTCCATGAAGTAATCCAGGATTTTCAGCTTGCTTTTTCCTCTTTGGCGAATAGACAACAGTCAAAGGAACAATAATCCCATCATAAGACATGACATCGTGAGCTTCACAGGCATAGAACTCAGAAAGATCATTCCAAGGATTTTCACGACTGACTTCGTTATTAGAGCCTAAATTCCTTGGGGTCTGACTAAAACTAGCTGAAGATGATGATCCGTACAGCACTTTTGTTCTTTCCTGAAGCAAGCTTTGCTGCTGGACTATGCTCCATTTTCCCCTTGATAAGTCATAATCGACAGTTGCATCAGGCATCTATAAACAGTGTGAATTTTAGTCAAAGAGTGCGATTTGGATACAAAGTGACCTTGATACTTCTAACAACAAAAATATTGATAAATGGAAGTTATCTGAGTACTCGAGTCAAGGAAGCTAGTTGAGTTTAAGCTATAAACACTCATCAGAAACCATGACTGGTCAAACATATAGAGATGTTTGATGGCTATTACATCCCTTCAAGTTTTGCTTCTTAAGTCATATTATACTTACCTCCCCTGTTTTGATTTCTCGTAACAATTCTTTTAACCCTATATCATTAATGTAAAAGAATTACAATTTGACTTTCTTTTACTAAGTATAAGCTTTTGTATAATTAATGTTATAAACATCTTTCTAAGAAGTTCCTTTCGAATAAAAGAGGGTTAATTCTATGACATCTTCTGGGCCAGAAAGTTGGATGCACAATGCCGGAATAACAAAGGAGGAAGGCTGACCTAAGCACTGCAGCACTACATCCTTCTCTTTGGAGAACCTAACAATGTTAACATTTTGGAATATTATTTTGACTTTAAGTACTGGTAAACTAGCAATGATCCTTTTTTGAGCAAGGAATGCCTATTCAGAAATTGCTGCAGCCTAGATCCATCCCACAAGATTTTGCAGAAATGACAAGCGTATATTTGAAAGGATCTTAAAAAGATTCTAATAAAAATCAAATAAAAGAGTATAACAGTAAGGAGAAACTAAACAAATTAATAATTTTTTACCTTCATGATGATTGGATTAAAAGAATTATTACAAAGAAATCAACACAAGAGAAGTAAGTATAATATCATAAACCACAAGCAAGCATTAAGATTTACAAAGCAAAGACTAGAGGGAAGCAGAGGGAAATCTATGAAATTATCCCTATATTTTATCATCACTGAGACAGTGCCAAGAAATGTTTGGACAATGAAACAACACCTCATTTGAAGTGCCTTTATCACTTTGAATAACATAATGTCAGACTCTTCTTACAGGTTAAATAAGATATTCCACTGACATAAGGTAATAAATCAAAGTTCTCCTAGGCTATTTCATGTGCAACTTAGTATTGTAAATTCACAAGCTGCCATTTCTTAGAAAAACGGATACCACCCAGGAGATGATGTAATTAAAGTCGGTTATCATCACTTGAACCCACGAATCTTCCTTTATCTCCCTCACAGATAATTGTAAAAACTAAGAAATTAAAGAACCTGTAAAAACATATTCAAAGTCTGCAGTGCACAGCTAATTGCAGATTTAATCACTGTATTAGCCATGCATATTCAGAGAACCATGGATTAGTCTTCCTCTGTGGAGATCAAAACAGTAGAAATTAGAGAACGGAAATAACGATAATCTGTGCAAGCTTCCAATTTACTTGCAATGGGTACACTTGTCAGTGGTAGGGTGGGGGAGGCAAAATTTAAGACAGGTCCTAAAAAGATCATGATTTTTCAGCTCAAACCACAAGATCTCACTCAGTAAAAAGAGAGGAGTGAGATACATCATACAAGAGCACACTGAAGTTAACTTCTTAGGTTTACACAAGACTAGTTCTACAGTAAAATATATTAAATACGTTAATAAAGTTGACAAGTACCTACCAAAGGCGATGATATTGTGAATCGCATTGTTGAGGAATAGAAGTCATAATTTGTTCCAGGAGAAATTTGACAGACATTCTTTGGAAGAGGCAAAAATTGCGAACTGAGCTCTTTGATCTTAATCTCTTCCTGTCCAGGGAAAATTGGAGAAGAGAAAGGGAAGGACGAGCATAACAGTTGTAAGCAATTCAAGGAAAAAAAAAACACTGCTGCTTAAAGACAACTATTAAGAGGAAAAAAAGGAGAAAAACACGCAAAATATCCATTTCAAGCAATAAATGCACATCAGGTTGCAAAACTTATGAGTACGAAGCTATAATGCGAATTCTGTCTTGAACTTATTTCATGACTCAATAGGTTGCCTCAACGCTGGTTCATTAACTTTGTCTCAGAGCAACTAAAGGGAACAAAAAATATCTAAAAACAAAAGTTGCACTTATAAATAGCAAATTTCCCCAAAGGAGGACTTTCTAGAACCTGGTCTCCAAAGTTAGTGAGAGCCTATGGAGCAACTCTTGGGAGTCCAGGAAACAAGAAAAAAGAAAGAAAGCAATACTTGCAAGGACAAAAGAGCCAAACCTTGAAAGAAATATAGTGTAAACTGACATCATTAAAATGAGTAAAATGTACAAAAGAAAAAGGATGGTAATTGTCTCTAATGGGCTGTTTACTTCTTTGTGAGGACAGGGGAAGGATGGGTTGATAATCAAGGTTTTGCTCGTTTAACAGAGGCAACTACTAGCTACAAAAGGATTAATCTAAACTAAAATTATAGCGCTCCGGAAATCTTAAACAAGCAAAGCAAATAGCTTCAGGTTGGAAATACAGGAACAGTTATCAGAAGTAAAAACCAGGACTAAAATATGTAATTACCGTGACACTTGGCAGAGGCAAAGAAATGGGACAAAGTCTAAAATTTTGGCCGTTCCTCACGATGAGCACCAAGTGCTTGTCACTGAAATCAACATCTTCAATTATGAACTCCGAGTCATCACTGAATATATTCTGCATTCTTGATGATAAAGCTATCAGCCAAAGGTCCCATCATGAATGAAATATTATGCTTTTCAAATGAAAGGTTATTCAACAAGCAGAAGGTTAGATGGCAGTTGGTGTGGGAGGAGATACATTCAGAAGTAAACATTATAAAAGTCTGAATACAGTACAAACTCACCTCCCATTTTCTTTTGTTCAGTGAGCAGTTAACTGGACTGCGTAAAAGATAATGGTGATCAACTAATTGTCCATTTTTAGCAGCATCAGTAAATAGGTAAAGATACCCTTGGTGATGCTCGACAACACAGTGGGCTTGAGCCTCGCATTCCCACACAGGTATCATACCAGACAAAGGATCAGCAGCATCTATCAGCAAGATCTAAAAACTAGTCATTGGCATAAAATTCGACTAACAGAAAGTGATATAAAAATTAGAAAACCTGATAAAGTATCACCTTTGATGATGTAGCTGAGAATATATGTACGGTTAGAAACTGAAAATCCTTGGTATGTCGTATGTTTACATAGCCATTCTCACTAGGCTCTTCTAAAAGCAACACATCGTTTTGTTCAGACCCAATCATACTACAGTAGATCCTGAAAAAAGAATTGGAAACAGCTGAGAAATTGACTGTATGTCAGAAAGAGTCTTTTAACCAAATAAGTAAGTTACCAACCTATAAGGCCTCTTACAGTGATCAGTGACAACATAAAGCAATGCTTTCCCATCTTTACCCCAAGTGATGTTTGAAACCCAATCTGCTTGGGGCTTACTACATAGTGAACCGAAATTTAAGTCTCGCACAGACAACTTAAAGTAATCATTATCCTTATCATACATTGTGTATGCTAGATATCGGTGATCAGGGGATACTTCAGATAATTCTTCATATGCATAGCCTTTAGTTTAACAAAGGAAAAAGAGTTATATTCCATGAGTACAAGAACCATAAAATCAGCAATAACTACTACTGCAACAAACCTCAACTCCAAAACTAAATAAGGTTCGCTATATAAGTCCTCAACAAACATTCCATTCCGCTTGGAAAACCAACATAAAAATAAAGTAGTGAAAAAAAAGAGGCAAAACCTCCAAATCTTTCAGCTTCTTCATTGTAGTCAAGAAGCTTCTGCTCAATTCTCTTCCCCGAAGTAAAATCGAAACCTGCTGAAGGAGACTTATAGGAAATGAAATCTTCATTAGCCCGGGCTAACCTTCTACAAAGCACTGGATACTGCTTCCCTTCTTCCACTCGCCTATAATACAACCTGCGTCCACCTCCATAAGTAAACACAATTATCACGTTTCAGAACCCCAACAGTACAATACAACAAAAAAAAATTTGGAGATACATACACAACTAAATATTTCAATAACAAAAGAATAACAATTACTATGCCTCAACTCTAAACTAGTTGAGGTGCTAAATGAATTCTGCTCGTTTCTAACAAGGAAATGAAGCGGAAGAATACCAAGGACCCCAACGAACAGGAGGTGTGGAGAGTTCATTTGACAAACGAGAGCCCATTTCTGACTGAAGTTTGGACTGGAGGCGTTCGGTATCGGACATAACGGCTTCAGTGTATTTCTCCTCTTGTTCCATGTACACATCCATATGTCTCATGGCTACTTTGTCACTGAGCTGTGACATCCAGCTGTAAGGGTCCTCCCATGACTCGCCGTGATGGGTGAAAGCCACCGGCTTTTTAGGAGGTTTTGGAGGAGATGGTGGTGCTGGCGGTGGTTGAGGCTTCTGCGTCTTGTAATTCGCACAGAAAATGAAATGGATACGCGGCGTTACACGGCGGCGATTTAGCTGGTTGTGGCGGAGAATCAGGAGGTGGCGCATGGTGGTGGCAGGAGAAATTGGGGTTCAGGGTTTAAGCACCACAACGGCCATTTCTATTTTCTTTTTTTAATTGTTTTTGCACAGACAAATTTTAATATTTTATTAACTTGAATAGAAAAGGACCAGAATGCCCTTCATTTAGCTTTGTCTAAGTTACACGAATACCATTTTATAAAGAGCAAATTTTAAAATGCTCATAAACTATTGCCATTAGCAAGAGGCCCAATTATGACCTTATCACGTTAGCTCTTGTTTAAAACTTATTTTTAACACAGTTATTCAAAAAATAATTTTTAATAATAGAATTATTTCATATTCATACAGATGAAAGATAGCAGGTAATCATAAAATGATTAAGTTGGGGTTAGTTTTATCGAATTAAGTAATTTACTTTTGATGAAATTTGATTTAACAGGGGTAGAGAGAACAACTATCTAACATATGATTTTCACACCTCCTAGAATAGTAAGGACTTGAAAAGGCACAAAAAATAAATAAATTCATAGAATAATACTGAACTAACTTCTTGAAATCTCCGAAAATTAACATTCACAAAACAAGAAAACATAACAATTAGTACTTGTAATTTGTCTGAAGCACACAACAAACTTACTTCTCAAAAGTAAATGAACATAGTACTAGCAAATCAAATAAACTGTTGGAATTAGAGTGGTCTCATGATCTCATTCTCAACAGGATATATGTAAACATCTAATACAACTGGCTTTGAGTTGTGTATTCCTCCTTGAGCAAGCTCAAACACACAAATGTCAAACTCCTCCAGATCGTTATCCATAACAAAATCTTCCCAACCTGACTGAATCACCAGACCTTCCTTTCTCCAACGAATTGAGGCCTTCCACGTTCTTCCACTTGAAGGGATTCTCAGAGTGATTATCTCAGATTTCTTCCTCATGTGCTTCTGTGCCCATTCCTTTGCGAGTTTCTGGCATTCAACAAACAAGATCGACCAAAATAACCTCAAAAAACATAATACTATTAGCTAACGCTTTGGTTATTAGACTGATGGCAGGTTGCTAGTATATCCAATTAATGTAAATATGTAGAGATAAATCAGCAGTTGCAACAAGAACATAACATACTATTGCTTTAGCTAATGTAATTACAAACAGAAAGGACTTATCTTGTATACACAGGCTACGCGAAGAATCCATTTATTTTGCAATATTAAACGGATGTTTGAACATATAAAGAGGATCTAAGTTAAGGCTACTGGTTTGAACTTCAGAAAATACCATAACAAACACTCACTGCCCTAGACACAAAATTTAACCAAATCTTCACCTCTGCAACTCAACCTCTCTGTGTGTATATAGCATTTTTCAATATCTTTTAATATCCTAATACCTCATTCCTTCCAAACTATCCAGTAAATACTTTTTAAGATCATAATATAGGCAAGTCAGGCGCTGCTGAAGTGATTCTTCTTATCAGTCAGGTCAACAGCATAAATGAAGCATCAAACATAAATCTTTAAAAAGAGAAAACTCCATGAACGACAACATCATAATAGGCCACACAAATATCTAAGTTATACTTAAAAAAGACCAATAGTATCTAATTGCTCTCAGACAGAATACAAATTCAACAATTTATAAACAATGAGTTAAAAACGGCTCTATATTAAAGAAGTAGGCATAGATGTCCGCATTCCTTTTCCTTTAATATTTTGTTTCATTCTTTCATATCCAGGTAAGCAACGATAGGATGAGGAGTAACCATGTCCACTATACTTGGAACAGGAATACCAATAAAGCAGAAGATAAGGAAATTTTCCACTTTACTACCAAACAACAGGTATATGAATCTTATCTCGCTTCCTCAGAGAATGATGGAGGAGTAACTAATGTTTTTTCAAAGAGCAGACAATCCCTAATCCAACATACATCAAGTGAAAAAACAAATAAGCTGGTCATCAGAGCGTTATACGTGTGGAGAGAGCATAAAAATTATATATAACTAAGACAGCATAATCCATTTATTTCGCAATTAAACAGATTTTTGAACATATACAGAGATCTAAGTTAAGGCTACTGGTTTGAACTTTATAAAAATACCAGTTGACCCATGTAGACATGGGTAGGCTGCATTGTCATCAGAAGAGAAGGTACAGAAGATGTGTGTCTTGAAGCCAGATGATGGACTTTCATCTTCTCTTTCTCCGGAACCCGGCGTCCGTTTGAGAACATAGGCCTTTTTTCCTCTGAACCAACAATTTTTCCAAATCAGAATCCAACAATGTACATAAATTTCAAAGAATAAAAGTGCAATTGAAAGAAGAGGCAACTAAAACTTAACCAGGTTCAACATTTATCTTGAGTGATGACATAGGTAGACACTTCCTTTTCCTATTGTCCTGCTTGGCTACCAAGATTTTCTTCATTTTCTTCCCATTACCAGGCTGAGATGACTGGAACTGATACTCTTTTCCATGCGACGATTTGAGCCCTCTCGTAGGCTCGTGTATGTTGTCCTCCTCATCCATATCATCATCATCATCATCATCACCATCCTCATTTGAAGGTTCATCTTCACTACTCTGGTGTTCACTTGTATGTTCATCTGTTACTTCTTCTGGATGTTTACACGGGTTCCTATCTTTCTTGACAAAGAAAGTACCCTCTTTTTCGCAAGCACTGACGTCAAAAATCATGACATCAAAAGCTGAAAAACCATCCATCTTGAACACCAACAAATCTGCATCTTCCAAACAATGATCTTTGACAAATATCTCCCAGCCATTGCAGAAAACATAGTCATCCTCTTCTGTTCTCTTGACTTCAACTAACCATGTATTGCCACTAGGACCTGTTAGAATCTTCTGGCCCAACAGTTTGTGACTGTTCTTGAAACAAGTCACAAACTTTTGTGGAATACGCTGCATTAAAGAATCCCAAATGTGTCAGCTACAATTTGTTAAGTAAATGAAATTGAGAGATCTCTAACTTACCAATATACGCCTGAAATCACCCATCATTATTTTGAAGAACTTGTGTTGTTTATGGATCTCTTCCCAGTACCTTTGCTTCTCAAGCACTTTGCATCTCTCACACATTGTAGCCATTTTTTTTGAACGAAAGTCAGATTTTTTTGGAGGAAGAAAGTTTGTTGATACGAGAATTTACTCAGCTTATAAGAGTTCAAACGTCTCATACCATTTCTAGTTTATGTTGTGATTGCTTTACAGCTTTGCAGAGCTCAGAGTATTGCCTTAACAGTAGAAAGAGTCAAAGATGGCTCGAATTAGAAACTGGCACTTCATATGAAAGGAACTTAAAATTTGTTCCTTATTTCGTAAGGGAGGAACCAGCATCGTTTGGCATATGATACAAATGGAAATTTTGGGTTTTCATCTCTGATTTTATATGCTTCCTTCTGAGGAAATATTAAATGGCTTTCCCATAAAGGGGTTAAGTTTCCACATGTAACTTCAATTTTAATGCGAAATAGTACTGATCTTGATGAAGATGATTTTGACGTGTTGGCTAAAAAATTGGTGACATGTGATGATACATGATACAGCCACTTTTGGTTAAAAAAAAAACACTAAAATTTTGATTAAAACAAATTAACTTATGGCAATTTTGGACATGAGATTGGATTTGAAATTGAAAAATTTTACTTTTTCGTAGACATTAATTGCGATTTTTCACGTCCATTTTATCACTGAGGTGGATTCTGATTCCACTGTTTTCATAACATTTTAATGGTGGTCAACTGGTAAGTGTAAACACACATACAAAGCATTTAATTAGCAACCATTTTCCACTCTAATTTGATTAAATCCTATATTCTGCAATTTGATCACCATCACCGAGGGGTAAATACAATATTACAGAAAAAATTCCAACACAAAAGCTATATCTTTCTTGTTCTTTAATTGTACAAAAGATTCTACCAGATTAGCCATTTACAAGCCTATACTGTAAAAATAAGTGATTTTACTCATTCATCGGCAAATGTCTTTCAATCATCTGGTCATCGAGTCTGCTTCATTTTCTTCTTTAACCATAGCAATATCTACAGTAACACATCTTTATGGACACAACTTCTCTTTCAAAAATGAATTATTTGACAACCCTCATGAGTTCAAGGTGAGAAGGAACTTGCATCAGTGCTATAAAATGAGTACTCGCTCAAGCTGAAGTTTAACCTCTCTTCGTCCCACTTGATTATCTCCCTTGCATACTTGAGCGATTCATCCACTGTTTTTGGCTCTAAACCTTTTACTAGTGAAACATACAGCTTCCTATTAGTGAGAGAAGAAAACAGCCTCTTGAATTTTACTGCAACATGATGAAATGCCAACTGGCCCACGGAGGGACTATGGTTGATGCTGCTGGAGTTGCTGTTGGAGCGATGACGACTTATGATCGGATGAAAATCATCGAACCATTCACATTTGGTCAAAGGAACACGTTCTAACTTCTCCTCAAACAAATCAAACTTATTCAATATGACAAGAAAGTCCATCTGATCAAAGGTTGGATGAGTCACGATGCTCTCGAAAAGTTTCTTGGTTAGTAACATCTTGTTCACTTTCTCCCCAGTTTCATCAACAACATATTCATCATAATCACTTAAGGCAACACAGAAAATAACCACACGGACATCTTCAAACATCTCAATCCACTTGCAATTTTCAACGAACCCCCTTGCCTGTACTCTAATCAGCTGAAATCTGAGTACAAGAAAAAATAAAATTCTTTAACAATGCCTCTACATAGTCTGTAAATGATAGGGGTTATACTAACTTCAGCTCTCACCCTATATTCATATATGAAGATCCTAAAATCAATAATAAGAAAATATTATCTACATAGAAGGGTTCTCAAACCCAGACAGACCAGTATTTAGAAACAGAAAAATCAGGGGACTCAATTGCTCATTTGATTAGCTATGAAGGAATCCCAGCGCAATGGTTCGCTCTCAGTTCTCATATCAAATACTTATAAGGGACCCGAAATTGTTACAACAGACATGATATGGGTCTCTTTTCCAGTGTACCAACATCATAAATGAAAGTCTTTACCATGTTGCAGTACATTCTAGGCCATGTTGCTTGGATCCTTCAAAAGTGATTGGTCGGGTGCGTGTCAGATACTCCAAAGGTTATGCTTTTTTGGAGGTTCCGAGCAACACAGATTCTAGGTCAATCGACACTACTGAGACTTAGTAGTAAGTCCACAAGGAAAATGTGCTTCCCCATCAAAGGAATAACAGTGAAAGGGTGATAAACCAAATATTTAATTTTACTTTTCGAAAAGATTCCACTTTTCTGTCAACAAGAAGTGTATAGGTAGGTAGCTTTTCCATACCTGAGCATAGAATTAGGGTGATCACTGCTGTCAAGATTATCACAATCTTCTGAATCTGGGAATGAGAAGTCCACACATGAAAGTCCATTGGAAGAAGTAACACCCTCAGCATATAAGATATCCACGTCTGAAGGTTGATAGTCCGTTTTTAAAATATCAACTGCCTGAAATAGGAAAACAATAGATGCAGATATATTTAGCAACATAATGAAAGATTCTTCATCATCCGTAGGAATCAACAAGAAACTCATACAACATAATGAAAGATTCTTCATCATCCATAGGAATCAACAAGAAACTCATAGTTACATAACCCAACCATAAACTACTATGTCACCACAAGGTCTATTCAAAACATGGGATAAACAAACAATAAATTCAGTGTCAACTCAACTATAAAAGTAACATAAAAGATAGTAAGAAGCTATACTGCCAGAAAACTTCAAAAGCATACCAATTTCAGTTGTAATCACGTGTCCTTAGTTCTACATCACTTGTGTGTATGTTTTTATCAATCCAAAACAAAGAAGCTTCGCCCTTTAGGGTACTCTGCATCTTTATCAAATTAGACATAATCTCCCATGACAAAAATAAATTCTGCTTGCTTGACCTTCACCTATATGGCATTTAGGGTATGTGTAATCCAACGACCGAATTTTCTAAATTTTAAATATCTAAACAAAGGAAATATGATCTTCATCTTTGCATCAGACTACTTATTTTTATAAGGTTTTATCAAATTTGGATTTTCAACACATTTTTTCCTCCTCAAGGCACATCTCCAAAACAAACCTTCATCAAGATGTAAACTTCCAAATGCTCCATTCGTTGGATTCAGTTTTTCTTTTACATTCCCATGCATTAACCAATATCGTGAACGTTAGTCTAATACTACCATAATAGTAGCCCTCCTTTAATTAGGGTAATATTCCCAAATATGTTTTTCATCATTTGTTGTCAACTGTCATAGTTCATCTGTATTTTTATTAATACATAGCAACTAGTTAACTCATACCAAAATATGTTAATCATCCACTGACAACTCAACTTTTTAGTATCAACTAATGAAATCAACACCTTGATGCCACATTACACTTCTAACCCTTAAAGGAAAAAACCTATTCTTCCTTGCATCTGTTGTTTTACCTAAACTTTTTGCAACTCTATACATCAATTATTAAACCAGCAGTAATTACACCTGGATACAAAATTCTCCTGGTTAGAATAGACTTGTATTTTATCAAATAAGGAAAAGCATGCTAGAAAGGTTACACATACAAGTGTACCCTCATATAATTTACAAGTCTATCCTCGTACAGCTTACAATTCCTATGTTGTTTCAAGTATATTACTTCTAGCCTATTTGTCCAAAAATGGTGAAAACTGATAGTATTATCAAGAAAGAAAAACTATACTAGCTACCACTACAAGTAATATTTACATTAGGTTATAAGCTCTGTCATTAGAAAGGATCTCATGCATCAGATTGGGTGACAACTAGTATTCAAATGTAAGCACATGATCAGGATAGACGAGTTGATACAATATGCAATTGCAAAATACTGGCGTAGCACACATATACTTGACAAAGTAACACTCTCACACACAGCAGTGAAACACAAAGGTCATAAGGCACATGTCACAACAACAATAACCAACCCGACCTAAGATGAAACAGCTCCAAAATAGTTTTTTTTCACATTTTACAGATACAAAACGTCATAAAGTTAAACAAGGGAGTAGCGCAAATGTGAAATGAAGGAGTTGAAATCAATGTGTACTTTCACCCATAGAATGAAGAATCTAAGACACAACTCACACAATTCAACCTCCAACCATCAATTGCAAGCAATGATGCATAAATGTAACAGTATCAAACTTAGCAAATTGACCACATGAGATTTTCTTACCCGCTCTAGGAAATAACAAGACATGTCATGAAGCATTTCCAGTTCACTTCTTCGCTTATAAGTTGCTTGGATGGCTGCATCATTCCACAACTCCTCAATTAATGGAGCATATTCCCGTGTTGCAGCTGGGAAAATGGCTTCTAGATTGCCCGTGGCCATTATTTTGAGAAGCCAATCTGAGAATGCTTTCAGTCTAGGAGGTATGGAATATAATGTTTTCTTTTCAGTCGCAGTCCTATCACCTGATATCATAAACTACAATTGTTACTTAAGAGGTATATTACAAGAATTCCAGGTTCCCCTAGTAGGCAGAGGAGAAATAAACATGATGGTGTGCACATGGTTATGTATAATGGACCAAATTAAAATGAGCCCAAAGTTTGTAATACCGTGTGATTATGTTTATGGAACCAATTAAAATGAGGAGCCCAAAGTTTGAAATACCTGTCAGTACGGAGGCACAAGACAAAGAACCCTCTCCCAAATCATGCAAACTCTCTTCCTCAAAGCGCTCGCGGCCCTCAAGAAGCACACCAATGTATTCATATACATTACTTTGGATCAACAATTTGATGTGTTCTCTCTCATCCTCCGAGAAAGGAACACCTTTGTAAAGAATTTTTGCCTAGTTTACCAATCAATGATAATAGAAGCCAAATTAAACGAAGATGATCTGATAGGGCATAAAATCAAGATGCATAATAACAAGGCTAAATGGGAACTAGCATCTTAAATTGCTAAGAAAAACAAGCAAGCAAGAACAATAACAACATACACAGAAAAATCCCAAGGGTCTAGAGCAAGCAAGAAAAGCAGGGTAATCAAGTCGTAGAGCTGCCCAGACTGAAGTATCTCCTAATACAAAACCTACCTTCTAAGGAACAAAAACAAGTAATGATACTGCCATTAATACTAAAATCAGCACATGTGTGAAGTAGATAGGATCCTCCATCAGATTGTTTTAATGTTTGTATCTCTATTTTTATCTGTAGTTGGAAAGCCAAAGGCTGAATTCAAAATATAACTAGATGGAGCAAACAATCCACAAAACAATTTTGCATCACTTTAGAGAATTGAGATGCCATAACAAACACACACTGCCCTAGACACAAAATTTAACCAAGTCTTCACCTCTGCAACTCAACCTCTTTGTGTGTATATAGCACTTTTCAATATCTTTTAATATCCTAATATCTCATTCCTTCCAAACTATCCAGTAAATATTTTTAAGATCATAATATAGGCAAGTCAGGTGCTCTGAAACAGAATACAAAATTCAACAATTCATAAACAATAAGTTAAAAACAGCTCTTATCAAAGAAGTAGGCATAGATGTCCACATTCCTTTTCCTTTAATATTTTGTTCATTCTCTCATATCCAGGTAAGCAACTATAGAATGAGGAGTAAGCATGCCCACTATACATGGAACAGGAATACCGAGAAAACAGAAGATAAGGAAATTTTCCACTTTACTACCAAACAACATGGAGGAGTAAGTAATGCTTTTTCAAAGAGCAGACAATCCCTAATCCAACATAAATCAAGTGAAAAAACAAATAAG
>JAOTQJ010000049.1:24952635-24970287 GCA_025642045.1 Solanum sejunctum | reverse complement strand
GTGGTGATCAAGAAAAGGAAAGAAAACAAATAAGTAACGAAAATATGATTCACATGTATTGTTAGGAAACTCTGATTACTCGATTATAAAAGGCACTACGCAGCAACGATGGAAAGTCGTACTCCACTTTTGTTCCTCATCCCACGAAAGGAATATATAAATGAGTTCAGCATTTGTCGAAACGACACCGTACCGCTTGGGTTAAAAGTGTACTTATCGGATCGCCCAGCCCCAAACGGTCCAAAGTTTCGCGTCTTATTTTTCTTCTCTTTTCAACCGTCATAAAACAAGCAAATAAATCGTTTAATTTTTCCCGTTGCCAAATCGATATTGATATCACTGTCAAGAAAGATCAGTTGGGAGCCCGATTTCCACTTTGTCAATGGTGAACTGCGTTATCGTGAACTGTATTAACTTGTATAAATCAAACGGATAAAATCGGACAATGTTCTTCAACGATTTGATTCAACGGAGACTAGTGTCCCTGCTACAGCCATGGTTAACAAACGAAGTTGAATTAGACGTTCAGCTAGGGTTTCTTCATTCTCACGCAAAGTTAGAGAACCTTAGCTTCAACACCTCTGCACTCAACGACTTGCTAGATGATCCTACTCGCTTGTGTTTCAAAGAAGTCACTGTTCAACGGTTGAGTCTTCATGTATCCAACTGGTCAGCCCCTGCGTTGGATTTCCATATCTATGGCCTTAACATTGTTTTATCAGTAGGGTAAGCTCACTCTCCTCACTTCTCCGCACGCGTTTTGGCGGGTTTATTCAAACACACTGCTTTTTCCATAGACAAATATGTTGCAGTAGTTTAAATTTTTTAAAACGTACATATTCATATTAACTTCGCACCCATTCTTATGAAATAATAGTAGAATAGTGGGATGCAGTGAAATTCAGCATCCACTGCCTTTTTGTGGGTTCATGTTCACTAGTATACTTGTTAGTAAATATTTCTTTTTCCTACTGCCTAGCGAAGAGGAGCAGGATGGTGTTAGGCGGAGGCCAAAACCCAGAGACTCGTCCATTGAGGAGCGGGAAAAGATTCTTGCAGAGCTTGATCCAGAGGTACTTGACTACTTGTTTGATTATTTTGGTTGGTAAAAAGGATTTTATGCAATGAATTGACAAGAATGATCGAGGACAGGATTGTGGTATACATGATTGTCGCAAGATAATCTACTTAAAAATACTTTATCTGTGCAGTATCTGTTACTTTTATGAGGAATCTGCAGATTCACTAAAGCACATTCTTTTTCATTGCAAGTATATCCGAATTAGAAAATATATGGGACAGCACTAGATAGTTTGTGGCTGCTTGAAATAAGAAATGACCAGCGGAAGGGACAGAGGTTGAAGTAGGAGTAAACTCAAAATTGGAAGTCAATTCCTTTAAGTCTTGATTAAAAGATTTGTTCTTCATGTACTTTCTGGACTGCATGTTCAGAGATATACCATAGACATTTCGATGGGGAAATCAGTATTAACTGTTGTGAAGTATAAGTGTCTCCAATGTTTAAGATTTCTGTGTAAGATGATGGTTATACAGATCAGAATTCTTTCTGGACTTCACTGACTCCTTATGTTGGAACATAGAGTAGATAAGTCCGGTGGTACTTTGATACTCCCATAACCTTCTTGGTGCTCTTGTTTTCTGAGTAATACTACCTTCATAATTTTTTGTTAACGTGTCGAATCTGTGAACTTCTGAAGTTTAGTTTCTTTGACGTTGATATATTCCAGGGTAGTGCTTTGCACAATACCATAAGGATGATTTCAGAAGTTACTTCAGGAAGTTGGACCACTCATTTATTCAACTGGATATTACAACAATGTCGGTTGCAAGTTCATGATGCTCATTTCCTTGTGCAGTCTCCTTTATCAAGTGATTTATTGTCATTGTCATTTGAGATGAAGGAACTTGGGGTACAATGTAAACACAGTAAGGGCTGTCTTCTAACTGGACTGGTTAATTCAATTTTTCTGCCCAGTGGAGAGAACTCTTTTGATCTCGATGTTCAAAAAGTCGAGATCAGCTTGAGGAGAGGAAATTACATTAGCTGCATTTTTCGTTCGACTCATTCAACGGAGTTGCTAGCTTCTGCGAAAATAAAACATCTTCAGTTCAGAGAATTGAACTTTTATGCTGTCGCATTAAATTTTTCTTTATCTCCCAAAGATATTTGCATCATACTTTTACTTTTTGCATCGTGGTCGAAAGAATCCACCCGTAGCAGAACTGGTAAGCAATTATGGGAAATAGCAGCAACAAATACTAGTTCTCTTAATTCATCTCCGAAGTTTGCATTCTATAAAATTGCCAGCACTATGTGCTTATGGTTGCGTTATGTAAATGCTTACGAGAAAATGCTTTTATTTGTTGGATACCCGGTGCATGATGTGATAAAGAAATTCACTAATGATGTTGTTCAGAACGAAGCATTTTCAAGAACTCTTAAGCAACAGTGGGAGGTAATTTCTCAAATTGAGAAGGAACTACCTGTTGAAGCCATTGTGCAGGCGCGAAGAATAATCCGTTATAGAGCAGCATCATCTAGTCGACAATCAAAGAGTGGTGGTCACGGATCTAAATGGAGCATGATTTGGTGGAAAATCTACAAATCACTTTCACTTATTTGGATGGTCGTTTGCAGTGTGCTCCATTCTGTTAAATGTCTTTTCCTATTGAAGAAAACATTGGTCAGGAACCAAGATATCTGTCACAAGCTTGGAATTATAAATGAAGATCATATTCTAGTAGTTCACATTTGCCTATATGTCAGAGACTTTTCAGTTTCAATGTCACCAGATAACGAAGTTCCACCATCTTTTAGTAGGAAACTGGTATTAGATGTTGGGCGTTCATACCCTGGTTTACTCACATTCTGCCTTTCTGTTGATTTCTTCTGCTTAAGGTACTCTAAAGATGTTTCTGAACTGTACTTTTCCTTTGCTTGTGGATCCTTGGAAGTTGTCTCTTCTCTCACAGAAGATAAGGCCAATAAGTTCAATAATGACTTCAAAGGACGTCCGAGAAACAATGTTCACAATCTGCAACCTACTTTATGGGGGGAGCCTTACCAAATTCTCCACTCCACTGAAAGTGATAGGACTAATCCTCCTCATGATACTGGTAGAGATTTTGTACATACACCAAACTCTCTTGTTGAGCTAGCGTGCCTGAATTGGAGAACATTTTCATCAAGGTTTGTAGAAAATGGGATCCATAACATGGAGAATCCTTTTATTCTTTGTGAGATTAAGGGATTTTTGACTGATCAAAGTCTCAAGAACCTTACTGCTGGATACACTACTTGTTGCACGGTAATAGGGAAGTTGAATTTGGTTCTTGAGTATCTTGTAATAGTGTCAGTTACAGTTTTTTGCAGACAGATAAGTGCAATATCTTGGGCTTCTAGCCGCATGGGAACCACTGTGTTACAGGGTGATTCTAGATTACTCGAGGATCCACCAGTTGCAGATTGGAATAACAAATACAAATCAGTTTCTGCTGAAATTAAGGCTATGGTGCCTAGACTGCTTCCTGAGAAACATATGCAAATAACAATACACATTACTGGTCCTCAAATCAAGCTGGCATTGAGCAAGGAGTATTTTCATGGTGTGAATGCAGATCTGTATGATAAGCTTGGGAATGATGAAATACACCTTTCTTTTGATGCTGATGACATTGAACTGAGCGTCTCACCAAGCTTGGAATCTGATTTAACTTCCTTAAGTGGAGATACTGCAGTTTTTGATGCAACATCGTTGAAGAATCTTCATAAGATTGGTATTGCTAAATCAAATGGTGCTTATAGCAGTCAAGCGTGCACATCATTTTCTGCCTACTTGAAACTTAAAGGTCTGAAAGTTTCCCTCGACATAAGGGATAATCAGAGTTTCCAAATTGTCGTGTTAAATCCCTCAACTATCTGTCTATTATCTTTAAGGTATCTGTTCCATTCTCATTCTTCTTTTTTCTTGTTTTCAAGCATTTGCATGTTATTCTCGAGTCTGCAAGCAATTAAGTATCCTCAGTTTAAAAAAAATCGCTCGGTAATTATGTTCATGAATAGTTTTTCAACAGCTTTGCTCATCCTGATTGAGATATCCATTGTTGTCTTAAGAAAACTCTGAGGTATGTCACTTTGATGTATTTCGAATAAACAAATGGGGTTGTTGATCTAGGAAACTGCAGTTGTTCCCTATCAGTTTAAAGTATCCCATTTTCACCCTGGTCATTGTAAGATAGCAAAACACTGATCAGAAAACATGCAACAGGGCGAGTCTACTTTTCTTTTTTGTCATCTACTACTACTGTTGTATTCTTGCGACTTTGGAGTCCATTTTTGTTTCAAACTTGTAAATACTGTACGTTTCTGTTAAAGTTCCAATCTGTTACTTGTCTTACCTTTGTGAGCTTTAGCATGATATTGATGACAGTCTCAAAGAGAAATTTCCCTCAGTTTTCTTTGTCAGAGAAGGATTTCTTGGATATATCTTAAATTATATGGACTAGAGCTAAAGTTAATATAAGTCAATGATGTTTTGTCAGGAAGGATCTGCATTCTTTGGGCTCAATAGATATTTTTTTCTCCATAGTGTTGCATTCCATGAGTAGTGGATTGACGTCTCTGGTATTTATGGATGAATTTGCAGTGTTGCTACAGGTGATTCTCTTCTCTTGGTGCCTTGTAGTTATATTGTTTGGTGGTTTTCTCCTTGATCATATGACTGATTTTTTTAATTATCAGCTGGGTAGTTGACATGACGGCATCATTCTACAGTGTACTTAAATCTTTATTTTTTCTCTCGTGCTACTTTGGCAACCTTTAGGATTGTGGTCGCAGTATATCTTTTAACTGACCTTGGTCATACAATCCCAACTTGGAGTTCTATTTTGTCATCCTTCTGGGCTGTCTCCACTTTTATGAGCTAGTTTCCACGGGTTGCCAGTCTTTATGTTTCTGTTTTTCTACATGAAGGGATCCAGGAAGCTGAGTGCAGAAAAACTGGCACTGCAGCCTGAAATTGAGGTCTAGTTAGTTTTTGTAACTTGTAAGGACCAACTTATTGACGAGGGTGCAGTCCTAAATGAATGGTGCTTCATGGATCTAGTCTTCTTTTTTTTTTTTTTTTTTTAAAAAAATTTTGCTAATCACAATTTCATTCTTCCAGTTGTGAACAAGTGAGAGCAATGCTCATTTTAGGCCCTGCTAGCTGTTGCCCGAATTTTGCTGCCATAATAATTCACTCTTCTAATTGTGAACAAGTGAGAACCCAAGGCTCATTTTTTTAGGCCTTGCTAAGTGCTTGCAGCAGAGGCTTGACAAACAGCCTCCTTACATAACCAGAATCAGTTTTTCTTCCAGATGATCTACTTTGATGCTTCAGGCCTTGTTTATGACATCTCTGCAGGAACTAGAGAGTGTGTGTCTGTAGGACCACCACTCTCCTTGATGTGTTTGGTTTCGTGGTTGGTCACTTTTAGACCTTGTATTGACTAGACCACTATCATAGTTTGTCAGTTTATAACGTTGTCCAGTCTTATCATTGCTTCGAAGTTCTTTTGTTCATATCCATATTATGTCCTGTTCCTCGAAGTAGCTTCTCATGCATCCGAATAGCCGCATATTCTCCTGGAATTCACCTTGTGTGAAATAACAACTCTACATATACCAATTTCCTCTTCAAATGATGCACTTTCACATTCCAAGAAACCAAATTGTTCTTTACTCCTCAGTACTCCCTTGCTCTTTCCAGTGATAGCTTTCCAAATATGATGTGTCAATATTTCCTCCTTTTAGCTGCTATCACAGTTGCGTGTTTACCTGGATAGCCTCACGAATTCCTCTAACAGGTCTTTCATTCCCTGTTTTTATAACAATGCAACCGCTGTCACAGTACTGGTATCAGAATTTATGATACTTCCCATTGACAGGTTGAGTTGACCCATCATGCAGATTGCGTAAGTCTTTAACAAGTGACTTTCAGTGCTTGGCTGCTCACTAGAATTGTATAAGCCATTCTCCAGTAAAAAGTTGCTTGGGTTAATAGACGTTTGACTTTGTAATTTCTTTTTTGGCAGGTAATATCTGGTCTACTGTGTACAGTTGTTCAAGTTCTCAGTACGTCAAGTTTAGGCCTTAGCCAAAGTTATGAGGACTTATTATGGCGAGGGTCTACTGATTCTGAAAGTGAAAGAGCAGTCAAAAATAGAATCACACAAGTAACTTCAGTTCTCGCTGATACTACATTCAGTGTTAGTATGGCATGTGAACTTAGATCAGTGAATATGATCCTTTTCGACTCCAGGAAAGGATACAATGCACATAATAGCATGGCAGATGCTAATACCATAGCTGACAAGAAGTCGATGGTGCACCTAACCCGTGGTTATGGAATTAACATATCTGTTGCACATTCATATGTCAGGTTCTCTTTTGAAGAGGAAAAAGTGGATGTTTTGATTGGTTTTTCTGAGTTTAAATCTGATATATCCCAATATCCGGATGAGATTGTGGACACTTTCAACCAAGTTGAACCACAGTTGCTTGTTTGGTCTGGCAATTCCTTATATCAAGCTTCATTGTCTCATTGTGAAATTAGTTTATGTTTGAGAGCCTTAGGGAACAATATTATGCAGGCCAGTCAGAGAAATATAGTGAATGGTTCTGACTCCAGAAATGATGCTTCAATGTCTATAAATCGTTCACCTTTGTTAATCAATGACATAAATCCTTCTTTTGATTCGTTAACTATAAGCATTTCTTTAGCTGAAATTTATCTGGCTGGATGCGCACTAAAGGGCTTACTCCTCCTTGGCAATGAACTAAATACACTTAAAGCAACTTGTTCTGTTGGTGGACAATTTCAGACAATCTCCTGTCAGTCCCAGGTTTCTGTTGTGTTCTTGCAGCTTCAGATTATTTCCTGCCTATGAATTAACTTCTATATCCATTTTGCTAGATCCTAATTTGGACATAAGTCGTTTATTCATAGTTTGGGAAGATCTTATGATTTCTAAGGTTTAAACGTACACCAATTTGACAGGGGGGGTCAATCATTGTTGAGATAGCTGCTTTGGTGACAATGATAGAATGCTATACATTCTACTTTAATCAGTTGAGAGGCTTTTGGCCAGCTGTGACCGAAGATCTAGTTGTTCAGAATGATGAGGATACTAGTCTGCTCAGGAGCTCTTCCTACCAACAGTTGGAACAACATAAACTAGTAAATTGGGACCAAGTGGAAGCATTTGCCGTAATTTCACAGGTTTCTCTGGCATTGGTGGATGGAGATAAATCTGGTATCATCTTTTTCTCTTGTCTTTACTCAAGGACTCTAGGTAGTTTGCTCATGAAGATACAGACATAATGTTTGTTCTTATCTGATCTCGGAATTATTTCCCTCTTACATTTGAGTGCACCCAGGATTAAGGAGTTGTTTTGATACAATAGCATTATAAGGAGTATTAAAAAGCGATATATGATTATATTGCACTAAGATCAGCAACAATGATATGGACAAAGAAATTGGGAAAACCATAGTTATTGTTTAGCGTTGTATCTTCAAGATGGATCCTATGGATGATTAGACACACACTTTAGCCTATTGGTTTCTGATTTAAAGCTGCCTAAGCAAGGTAAAATGCTTAGCATGTTTGTGCATCTAACTCGGGGCTTAAATGCTGATTCTGTCTAATATTTTGTATGTTGAAATAAACAGATTGTTCTAAACAATGTAAACAAAGCAATTTTTAAATAATGAATTTTCTGCCTTGCAGGTGAACTTCAAAAGCTTCAGCTTGAAGGTAGCGGCAACCTTATGCTTGCACTACCAAGGAAATTTTCATGTGGCATAACAAATTTGTCAATTCTTTCTCAGTTACTCCATATATCCACTGAACAGCAAAGCCAAGAAATGGGAACCTCTTTCCTTTCTTCTTTGGTACCTAATGATGAATCTTCCATCATTGTACATTATGATACCTTAATTTCTCCCGATCACTCCGGTGAAGGTAATTCTATCACGAATGAAGCAAGTAGCTCAAGCTCCCCAGAACTGGGAAATCAGTATCATGCGGATGATTCAAGAAAACCTTGGGGTGGTACAAGTCCTCAAATTTCACTTGCCACTCCCCAGAACTATGTTTTAAAAGACTTAAATGTTATTCTGGTGGTTGAGCAACATTTAAAAAGCAGTGGGGGTATTCCTTTACAGTCAAATGACTTTTGGGTTGGCAGTGGTTCTATTTCTGGTTTTGACATGACCCTCTCACTGCGTGAATTACAGGTGAGGGAATGCTTCATAAGTTATTCTTTTTTTGAGTAGGATAAAAGTATACTCATCAGGGAGGCTTATTTACATTGTTCGGTAATTTGTTTCTTTTGCATTGTCTGTAAATGTTACCTTCGATAGTCATCTTTCCAGACAATATTTCTTTGATGAAGCAAGTGATTTCATTTCTAGAAAAGCATAAAAAGATGCAGCAGTTATAAGACATTGTTGAAGCTTACAATAAAATTTCCTGGCTACTATGCAAAAACTGACTATGCCCGAGTCAAAGAACTAACGAAGTCCAGCAGAAACTGAGTACAAATTGGACCAGCTAAATAAACTAGCAATACATTTAGCCTTTAAAGAGCCTATGGAAGTTGAGATCCCATCAGAACACCTAAGTTACCTTAATAAAAAAAAAGATCCCATCAAAACACCTCCTATTCCTTTATGTCCAAATGCTCCAAAAAATATTAGCAGGTATCATTCTCCAGTTATTCTTGATGGATTTATCAACTTTCCAGTAAACCCCAGGACATGTATGCTTCCCTTAATGACTGAGGAGTGACCCATTTGAGGCCAGAAATGCACATAAACATGCTCCAAAAATCAGAGGCTACTTCACAATTTGAAAAAAGATGGCCAGAATTTTCAGTTTCTTTTTGTACATATAACATTTGTTGGGCAGCTGAATTTTCCTTTTCATGAAATTATTCTGAGTAAGGCATGCCTCATTCAGAAGAGCACTCCTTGAGTATCTCAAAAGGTCTCAGTTTACCATGGTACAATATAATTTTATCGGCAAGACTAATTAGTTTGTGGGTAGTGCAACTTCAGTAAACATGCCTAAAGTTTTTCACTAGATTCAATTTCATAGCTGTTCTCGTGGTTGCAAGGGCGACCACTCTCTATACATATTCCTAATCAAAATTCATTTAAACCTCATAATCAATTTTTTGATAAGGTAGCTAATTTTTCATTTCATAACTAATTTTACTATTAATGGGTAGAGGGCGGCCTATTAGCTGGTGAATGGTTGCAGATCACAGTGACCATCTTTTATGGTTTGGGTTGTGGTATTACTGGAAATAGGTACCAATGATAGATATTATTTTTCCTCTTTGATAAGTAAGTAGAGGTAAATTAATATTTCACTTTTCCTTTTTGGTGTTCGTTTTCTTTTTTCTTTTTAGTGCTTTCCTGCACTAGACAAAGGGGATATGATCCAGTTTCAAAGGTTAGATCAAATGAAGTGTTTGTTGTAACTTCCTTCTGGACCCACCAAAAAGCAAAGCGTGACTAAGGGAAGGTGACACTAGAACAAGCTGTCAAAAGACTTGACCCCTGAAGAAATGACAGAGACATTGCGAAACTTGTAGGTCCGTCCTTGTGTGTGCTGGTGACAGTGGCTTAGACTAGTTCTTGGACTCCTTTGTTTTTGCTTTTTTTGTATAGTTAACGGATTTAGGCTGGTAGAAAGTTCACACACGCTCATGATTTTGAAAAATGATAAGAATCTTGTCGGTCGATCTGCCCCTCATTTGCGTGCACGACTCCTTTATTATAAGCAGGGAAAATTTTATCCTTCAGACCTGTAGTAAATGAATAATTTCCTTCTGCTCCTGGAAAAATATATCTTAGAATGGCCTTTAGACTTGGGTCTATTCTTGTTGGTAATATGTGACTTTTTCTTTTGTCTTTTAGAGAAAGGTGCCACATCCAAAGTTGGAATAACTTACCTGGTCTTAGCAGAACTTTCTTCAAGTAAATCTTAAGCACAGTGAGAAACAGTTGGAATTTGTGGAATCAGTGATGTGAGACTATTCTCCATTTTTATGTACCCTTTTTTTGATTTGATGCCAACGCCCATAAGGTTTCAGTAGTAATGTTCGTTTACACTGACTTTTATGATAAAGTAATGAGTTCTTTGATGTAATGAGGCCACCGACATACAATTGGCATACAAAGGATTGCTCTAACTTTCTTTTTTGTTAAATCAGATTATACTTTTTGCTGGGGAATCTTTATCTGCAGTCTTTAGCATAGAGCCAACCAAAAACATAGAGCAAACACATCAAAGGAACAGTGGAGAATCTTCTGGAATTCTGGATAAAATGGTTCCTGATGGTAATGTTTTTTTGGCTCTGGTTGCAGAATCGATCTTTTTGTTATGAACATATTAACGTTGTAAGTATCTTACTTGCAGGAACAATTGTTTCTATTAAAGATGTCGACCAGCATATGTATGTTGCAGTTGATAGGGCAGAAAGTGGCTACAATTTAGTTGGTGCGATCCACTATACCCTTGTGGGAGAGAGGGCTTTGTTCAGGGTAGGTTCAGCTTTTATTCATTATGTCATATTGAAGTGAGGAGAGCTTTGTGAGGTTTTTCGTTGAATTCCCAAAGGCATTTTTGAAATTTGGGTTAGTTTTTCGAGACTAATCCCTTCTGGATCTTTTTATGCGGTCAGCTAAAAGCTTTCATTTACATTATTATGTTTTTCTCTATATTTACAGAAATTTATTTTTCTTTGAAGATGGCCGTAAAGCTATTATTGCTTCTTCCTCTGATTTTATAGTTGCTTATGTCTTTGTCTCTAATATCTTTTGCTTATAGGTTACCCACTCAACCAACAATGGTCATTGGACGACCCTGCAATTTAATCTTTTTGCATAGCTTCACCTTTGTAGCTTGCCTAGAAATTTCATTCCTCTATAGCCGTGTCCTCCATCACTCTCTCATATCTCAATAATAATACAAATCATATCCATGATGTTCTTGTACAAACATTTAACACCTAAATTTTATACAGTTATGCCGATAAAAAAAGATGGTCAATACTCTCTCTGTCCCAATTTCTTTGTCACTTCTCATTTACCAGGGTTTGAATAAAGATATGTATGCATGTGCTGATAAGTGGTTGGCATTCTCAATTAAGTTTAAGAAAGTACGTGCAACTGTTTTCATGTTTTGCAGTGGAGAGATAATGTTGATATCCTTATTCTCCCTTCACAGAGGACATACATGCATGAACCTTAACACATTCTGTTGTGTTACAAGCTTCTTTGTAACCAACCAGCTGAAGCAGCTTACTTGTTTTACAAGGTGCCTTGCACTTGTAAATCCGTAAGCAATGCCAATTCCTTGGAGAATTGCATCTTCCAGACAAAACTTTAGGCAGATTTAACTGATTAAAGCCCATCCTTCTTTTGATTGCCACAGATTTCATCAGATTATGAGATAGGAGTTCTTCCTAGAGTTTGAAGAAAATGGAAGGAGTTCATTCTTTCCATTTTCCAATGTTCACATTATTTCTTAAGAGCCACATCCCATCCCAGTTCCGAGACATTCTGGTGAAAAGCTTTTTTCCTGCAAAGCTAAGAAGATTGGGAAGTCAGTCTTCATCTGATCCATATCCAATTCAGTTACCCCAACCGAGGAAAATTGTCCTCCCGTCTCCTAATCTGAAGTAGTTGTGTTCTCAAGGCAAGTTCTTGATGGACTTCCACAGACCAGTTAATTGAGGCATAACATAAAATTTATGGGCCAGAACCCAACCCCCTCCCCTGAACTTTTCTGCTGCACCTTTCTTTGTGGGTCTTTGCTTCATGAAAAATCATCCATAGCCACTTAAAAATAAGACTTTTGTTATCTCAGATTTCTAGTTCCAAAACTCCCTCCTTTTCTGTAAGTGCGAGTTCTTTTAACAGTTTATCCTTACCCTGCAGGTTATTTATTTTTTGTGCTCCTTGGGCTGCTCATCATTATTAAGATAATCATTCATTGATGAAGATTAAACTCTCTGCATTTGTGACTAGGCTCAGGGCTTTTGCCTTTGTTATTTTTCTCCTATCATTTTTACCTTGACAACTTTCCACGAATCTCTTTGGCACATGTTTAATACTCATTCTTGGTATACTATTTGTTATTTGGTGGACGTGGTGCTTTAACCTTTCTCTATCATCAGGTGAAGTATCACCATGCAAGAAGATGGAATTCACGAGTTCAATATTTGTCCTTCATCTCGTTATATGCTAAAGATAAATCGGGAGAACCATTGCGGTTGAATTGCTGTCGACAATCTGATTTTGTTGATATTTCCAGTTCTAGTGATAGTGCCTGGTCACTTTGGAGAGTGTTTCCATACAAACATGGCATTTACGATGCTGATGTTGACTTGGAGACATATCTTCCACAAACTAAAAATATATTTTATCTTGTGAACAAGAAGAATGATTGTGCTGCAGCTTTTGTTAATGGTGTCCTTGAAGTTGTCAGCAAACCAGGACATCCGTTTAAGTTTAAAGTATTTCGTGATCCTTCTCCATATGTTAACAATGTTTTTTCGCATGGGTGTCTAGAGAAGGATCCTGGAACGATCTTGCTATATGATTCATGTATCAGTGAGGTAAAAGATCTGAGTCAGCGAGGAAGTTCTTTTGGTATTGATGTGACAGTAGACAAGGTTTCTTTGACCATTGTTCATGAACTTTCTGACTCCAAGGAGAAGGTTCCTCTCCTCCAGAGTTCTATTACTACTACTGGAGTTGCTATACAGATATCAAATACTAAAGTTCGGGCTATGAGCAGGCTGGAGGTTTTGCTGTATTATTTTGACTCCCAGAAAGATATATGGTGAGTCTCTTTAGTAAAATAATGCAAATTAATGCAACACTATTTCATCTTTTTCTTTGATGTTGCCTTTTAATAGAAATGGTATAATATGTTATAATTCATATTACTCATTTGTTTGCATGGTGCCAGGAGAGAACTGATGAATCCATTAGAAATTGATGTTTTTTACCGCTACACATTTCTGAACCAAGGATCAGAAAATATTATCCTCTGGGTGCCTGGCCATTTCTATGCTAGAATTAAAGAGGTCAGATTAATCTCTCTGTTTTCATGTGATTTTCTTTGTTTTGTTGTGCTTTTTTTAATGAATATTTCTGGCTTGGCAGTTGAGTATGACAATTACTGAGCTTTCGCTGGACATTATTCTCTTTATCATTGGAGAGTTAAATTTGGCTGGTCCTTATGCTGTAAGGGTCTCGACAATTTTGGCCAATTGCTGCAAGGTTCTTCTCTGACATAAGTACTCATGCTGCATATGCTTTGTGGCTTTGCAAAGTTAATCTTGCTTGAAATGTTTTATATTTACTTGCCATGAGAGAACCCCCCCTTCTTAGAACCAAAGACAAGGTAGCTTAGCTAAAAAAGCTGTGCGTCTGAAGATTCTTTCATCATATATTGATTATATAGTCTCTACTAAATTTTGACGAGGAGTTCTGCTGCAGAGAAATCGGATTACTCAATGTAAATAGTGAGAAAAGAAGGGGGCTGGATCTGCTGCTTTCTGAAAGTAGCATCATTCTCTGTCCCCCTTGTAAAATGTTTCACACAGTAAATTAATTGGTGGTTGGACCAATAATGCATACAACTTTGTGGACCCACTTTAGCAGGAAATATGCTGCATCTGGCTTGAGTTATGGGCTATGGCTGTATATATAGGGGTACTTATCCATATGTACCGCCCAAACAAACAACTCAATGAGGCCCAAATAACCCAATAACAAATCTATTTACATCTAGAATAGCCATCATATGTTTCCATTGAATTTAATGATACAAATCTATTTTAATGTTTTTTTTTAACTTCCTCCTCGAGCTACCATAGAACCTTTCATTTTTTTTTTGTTTTTCATTTTAAAATTTGTATCTCCATGAGGTAATGGTAAAGTTTGTTCACACTCTACCCTCCTCAAACCTTACTTTGTAGGATTTCACTGGGTATGTTGTTGCTTTTAAAAATTTGTATAACGTGATGTATAAAAGTGTATAATACATTACATATACATCCTTATACACTATTATACATTACATATGCATTGTTTATATAATATATAAAATGTATATATGGTGTATAAATAATGTATGTGTTACATAACCATGTATAAACACAGTTAACCAACGGAATATCCAAAGGAAACCACTGGACTTGGGGTGCTGTGCTACATTCAGTCGCTATGCTGAAATCCGGCTAGTGCACTGAATGAAACTCGACGGCACATGTTCAATAGTTTGAGATTGTAAAGTAATGGACTGGAGCTTTAGGGTGGTTGCTGCCGGCCCATCGGGAAAATTGGTTACTGGAGTTCCATCATAAAGCCAATGCCAAATGATAGATCTGTCCAAGATCTATTTATTTATGTAGGTTTTGTTTGGTTGAGAGGAGGGTAGCTTCAAAAATTTTGAGAAGGAAGAAAGAAAGAATTTTGTATATTCCGGAAGTTGTAGAGATGGGGTGATTATTGAAGGTTTTGGATTATGGATCATGGTTGAGAAGGAGATGATTCGATTGGTGTAATTTGAATGTGAATGGGGGTTGCCGGTCGGTGGCAGTGATTTCTGACCAGTGGAGATAGGGCAGGAAAGGGTGGTAAAGTGGTGGTCTGTGGCATGGTGATTCCCTCTCTCCTCAGAAGGGGAGAGAATTGTAAAACAAGGCTAAAGGGTTCTGCGACTAGGAGTTGACAAAAGACTGGCTAAATGATAATAAAGGAGTAATTGGTGCATATCTCGTGAACTAGATGACCAAATAGGTTTGGGCTGTAATTATCCCATAAATAAATATATTCTCAGTATGATGCATCTCAATTTAAATGCTTGAAGCAGTTAGGCCTTGAATGATAGGTTTGACTACAAGGACTTAAATTTTACCGGTGAATATGACTCAAAAACTTATCAACTAACCTAAATAAATGAGTTGGAGATCTATGATTCACAATTGCAACTTTACCTTGGTAAGGATAAAGCTTTGCTTTTCAGTCTCTTGTTATGGATGTCTTCAGCAATGAAACATCTCAGAACCTTCCTCCTATCAGTAATCTGTCGTCCTTCAGGTATTTTAATTTGCAACAATTGTCTTTCTTTTCTTGTCTTATTAATCTTCTTCTTCACAATCAGGAATGTGAAAAATAGTGGGGATGTGAATAGACACTTCTTGAGAAATAGGAACTGGTTAGAAGTTAGAATCTTCTGTTAGAATTATCATCACAAACTCAATAACCAGCCAATCTTGACTTCGCATGATTGTTGAAATGTAGTGCCCAGGTGCACCTTGTGAACCTTTTGAACTGTCGCATGAAATTCTGCTACTAGTTTTGTGAGTAAATCAAAGATAGAGAATTGGACATGAGACCATCATCATGGCTAGTCTTTGTTCTCTTTGAGACTGAATATTGGATATCTAGCCTTTTGAAATCTTGTATTTGTTCATTCACGAGAAAAATCATGCGAAGACTAAGTCTTCTAGTGTTTCTTGTGCAATCTGATGTCTTTTAACATTTTCAGGTTGAAAACCAGTCAGGCTTAACCCTTATTTGTCAGTTCTACGATGATCAAGATGTATCAGTTGCAGGAAGGAACTCCACTACCATTTTCTTGAGGTGCTTCTCATAGTTTACAATTGTTCTGCTTGATTGCTTGAAACATCTGCTGCTATGATTCCGGGCAGAACCTACCTTGGAGTCAATCAACAGCCTTTAAACTACAGAACTTTTGACCTACTGATTTTTTTTCCCGAAATGGTAAACTTTATTCCATTCAGCAAAAAATAGAACTTGACCTATTGATCATTAAAAGAAGAAGAAAAATTGAACTATAAAACTTGACCTGTCACAGCATAATCAGATGGGAGTTTAATTATCATATGCCATTTAAATGATTGATGTTCTAGTTGCCCTTTGTGCAATTTTAGAACAACAAAGTTGTTTCTAATTTGAATTCTCTCTCTTTCTTTTATCTCGATATGAACTTCTAGATCAGTGATATGCATATCTACTCGAGCTCCCGAAACCTGTTGCACTTCCTCTATTTCAATCAACTTCTTCCACAGAAGACATTCAATCAGTTTTTTGTAGTATCAGGCCATTGTGCTTCTGCTATGCTTGATTTTTATACACCTGCCCTCAATCTTAAGCCTCGCTTTGCAACTCGCAACCATATTTCATCCTTGCTCAGTACAAGATAACGTCAGATTGACAGAGTAGAAATAATGTGTGTGTCTTTCGGGAATGCGCTTTTTTATTTTGCTGCTGACATTTTCAATTATGCATACTTTATACTGAGTAAGCTCCACTGTGCTGGGATTCTATGTACATATCCTTCCACTATTTTCCTTCCTTTTTTTTTTTGGTTTTGAAAAGCTAATCAGATTTTCGTTGGTATATTTGTCTTTGTGCAAGAACATTCTATTTGGATTAACCTGTGTGCTCATCATGTGAGGAGCCTAACTCTTTGTCTGTAAGGCACATGGCTATGGCAAATCGACCTCCGGAAGCATCATTTTTCTCTATCCAGCTTGTGGAGCGAGGATTACTTTCTACTTCTTTACTTCATCTTTCGCTATTGGAAACCCAGTCATTTGCATGGAGACCACGTATAGTATCTCTGCAAGGTGCTTCAGGCTGCTCTTTCTCAACTTGTTTTTTTTGAAAAAATATAAATTTTGCACTAGAGATATCATGAATACTTAAGAGTTGGATTTCAGACTAGCTGACATCACCAAATGAGATAAATGACTCTGCTATAGATTATACCGATAAAGCAACTACCCCTAGTTCTTTGTGCATATTCAATGATTTCAAACTTGAGCTTGCTTAAGTTAATTGCTTTTCTGCTATTAATCAGAGTCAAAAACTTTCCCTGGTCCATTTCTTGTGGCTGAAGTTTCACCCAGGACTGAGGTATCTCAGCTGTTTCTTCTTAAAATTGAAATCCAGGCTTGAGTAAAATGATGTTCTTTTGAGTTTTTATTCCTCTTTCTCGATGTTTGTAGGATTGCTTGTCAATTGTCGTCTCTCCATTACTTAGGATACATAATGACACCAATTTTTCAATGGAGCTGCGTTTTCAACGTCCTCAGCAGAGGGAAATTGATTATGCTTCTGTGATGCTTAAGGCAGGGGACACAATTGACGATTCTATGGCAGCCTTTGGTGCCATAAATCTCTCTGGGGAACGGAAGAAGGCACTGAATTCTTTGAGTCTTGGTATGTTTCAAGCACATTTCCCTCTTTCAAGTTTTGATATAGAAATTGCCTGCCTTCGAGAAAAAGAACTTTATGGAATTGATTCAGATGTCAAAAATATTACCTTTCTAGATGAAAAAGAACTTCCAACTCCTATTTAGACTCTTCAAAAAATTAAAAAATATCTCTCCTATTTTGACTCACAGATTAGAGAAGGGATATCTTGTCTAGACTCCTCCATAGGGATAAAATCTGCCATCTTTAATAATTTTCTGCAAATTGAAAATTCAGAAAATTTGTTCTCCCCCCCCCCCCCCCCCCCCCCCCCCCC
>JAOTQJ010000049.1:24939100-24952352 GCA_025642045.1 Solanum sejunctum | reverse complement strand
AAAATTTTTTCCCCCCCCCCCCCCCCCCAAACCCAACCAAAAGTTCTTGACTGGAATTTTAGAAACCCTTGAAATTGAATGAGAACAATAAAGGCTTAACCTAGGTGATCAAGCATTTATCAGAGATATTCAAGCCTCAGAGGTTTTGCTGTAATCTGGATGGTTTTTTACTTCGAGTAATTGAGATGAACCTGAGCTATAGGCTCTGCGCATGACACTTCTGTGGAAGAACTTAAGCCTAAGAATAAGTGTGTATCTACTTCTCAGTTTCTAGAAGCTGTTCAAGGCATATAGAGTGGTAGCAGGAGCTAGATCTCAGTTGTTGGATGCTAGACTTTATATCAGCTCATCATTTTATTTGAATATGTTCTTGAATAAATTTATGTGTATATGACCTTTGCTTAATTATGCGCCTTCCTTTGGCAGGGAACACTAGCTCTATGGTATATTGACACCTTGGGCCCCCCAAAAAATAATTAACATATTAGATAAGTCTAAGCAAATTCGCTACCTTATTACAAGTGTATCGATTGTGCTCTGTTTTGATATAAGAAAATTTGGGAACCTTAAAATGCAGAAAAGAGAAGTCTCAGAGCAAAATGAGTGGCACCTAAGTATGTCTCTCTCTCTCTTTTTGTTTTTTACTGGTAACTTTGTATTGATAATCTGTTACTTAGGTGTACTGGAAGAAATCTTATTTACAACAGAGGAAGCTGAAAGAACGAAACAAAAAAACTTTTTTGATCCCAACTCTAGATGGACCATAAAACATATAGAATTGACTCTGTCTGATTAGAGTAAACATTTGTACAGAAAAAGCAGAAAAACCAAAATACATTTAGGTGTAATCTCCTGCACATTGTTGCTCGTGTTTACAAAACATCTGTCGTTCCTCTCTCTCCATATAGTCCACCAAATGCTAGAAGGGAGAATCCTCCATTGGTCTTTGTTTCTAGCTCCAAATCCAGCTTCTTCCCTACTGAAGTATATCATCAATCTTACTTGGCATTATCCATGAGATGCCTTTGAGATTAAGGAAAATCTGACACAGTTGGACAGTGACTTTACAGTGTAGGAAGAGGTGTCTTAACTGTCTCAGCATCCTTTCCACATACAGGACATATATTGTTGCACAACGAATTCCCCTCTTTGCCACATTGTCAAGAGTTAGAACAACCTCATTAGCCTAAAGCCAAGTGAAACATGCCACTTTGTGTGGCACTTTGGCATTCCCAATGTGCTTCCAAGACCACATAATAATTTGAGCTCTAGTTGGGTTTGTCAGCTTGTATCCTTTTTTCACCTTATATGTGCCTTTGCTATGCCCGTTCCACCATAAGAAATCCTCTCCTCTTTGTAGTCCTTGAAAGTTCTCCAAAAATTTGTACAATTTAGTCACTTTTGGAATTTCCCAATCATTTAAATGTCTTCTGAGGACCAGATCCCAGCCTTGTCGTGTCCACATTTCAGCAACTGTCTTGTGTTGATGTCGAGACAAGGCAAAAACATCAGGAGATAAGCCTTTGCAAATTATCAGAACTCATCCATTTGTCTGACCAAAAGAGAGTCTTGTTGCCATTGTGTACCTTGATAGTAGATTGACTTTTAAGGAATGGCCAGAAGAGCCTGATGATCTCCAAAGACTAACACCATAAGGGGTAGTGACTTCTTTAGTTACCCAATTGTCCAGCTCCCCATATTTGTTTTTTATGACATTGCACCATAAAGCCTGAGCTTCCCGCGGATGTCTCCATAGCCATTTCACCTTAAGAGCTTTGCTCTAGTTCTTAAAATTCTTGATGCCTAATCCACCTTGTCTTTTGCTTATGATAATATTCTTCTATTTGACCAGGTGATATCCTTTCTTCTCCTTATTGCCTTGCCACAAAAAATTATCTTGATTTTATCCAACCTATGAACCACTGTCTGAGGTATATGAAATAGGGACAACATGTAAGTTGGTAGAGCATCTAGGACAGAGTTTATCATAGTTAGTCTACCTCCTAGTGACAAATACTGGTGATCTCCATCTGGACAATTTCTTCTCACATTTCTCCAAACTTGGGTTCCAGATATCTATGGATCTAGACTTTGCTCTTAAAGGCATGCCAAGATATATTAATGGCAATGCGCCCACCATTCCTGCCAGAATCTGAGAGGTACCTAAGTATTTCTGTGTCTCTTAAAGTAGAAAGTGCAAAACGAAACATCCCTGAGCTTGAAGAAAAAATTGAGAAGGGGAAGCTCGCCGCCTCTGAGTGAAAATGCCTAACATATGTGAACTTGTACTATAATAACCAGAGTTCAATCAGAACAACTACTTTCAACATTTATTGGTAAATTTTACGTAACTCTAGTGGGTCACTTGCGGATCATTGTTTGAAGCACATGGCTACAGACATGAGGCCATAACTCGCTTCGCATTGCTTCATTGCTTTAAACGACACGGGGATGTCTTTTTGTAACACTATTGCAAACGACTCCTATTCTGTTTTGTTCTTATCGGCTAATTACCTAAAACTTTGTCAAATTCAATGGCTCAATTGCTTCCAGAAACCATGACAGATCTGATGGTTTAAAAGAGAGATTAAAGGTGCTTTGGGGGTTATGAGGTTAAAAACTCGGTTTCTCATTAAAAAAAATACAGAAATCTACTAAGATCCAGTTAACTCATCGTAAAATACCATATTTATGTCTTCCCCTGTAGTAAATGTGCAATGCCAATTTTTCTCTAAAACTATTTTACTTAGTTTGGACCTAAGATGCGTGGAATCTTCACTTTCAATGCCAAACGTGTGTCGGATTGAAGAATTTTACACGCACCCGTTGATATTTTTGAAGAGTCCGAGCAACATAGAATGGAAATAGTTGATGATCTCTTACTGCTGGTAACCCTTGTTTATTCAAGCCAGCTTTTGATGCCCCTTGATCTCTGAATATGCTTCTATCAAGCGAATGCATGATGTTGGAAATTAATTTGCAGGTAACTTCCTTTTTTCTTTTAGACCTGAAGTTACCGATGTCTTGACAAATTTTGAGAACCCATCAGCTTGTTGGTCAGATGATCTTAGAGGTGGAAAGCCTGTTAGACTATCTGGGATATTTGATAAACTAACTTATCAAGCGCGGAAAGCATTTTCTTTTCAATCAACGAAATATTCCTTAAGTACGGCACATTGTGCTATTAAGTCAGGGGATGGACGAGTTGCAAACATTCATTTTCTGATCGAAAGCATTGGGAAAGATGTACCTATCATATATCCAGATAACTTTGGATATGTGCGTGTAGATAAAAGTTCTCCAGTTGCCTTACAAGAGCAGAAAGAAATCTTTCTGCTTCCTACTGTTCGCTTCACCAACTTCTTAGATATGGAGATTCATGTGGAACTCAATGATACAGGTAATAGCAAATTAATTCTGGTTCAAGTTGGTTGATGTATCTTATTACTGACATGCTTTTTGACAGGTCGGCCATCTACAAATAGTGTTGACTGCATATGCAATGAGGCTACTATTCCCTCTGGGTCGTTTGTTAATTTTTATGCAAATCCTGCTGCAATTTATTTCATTATCACCTTAACTTCATTTGGAACAAGCTGCAAACCAATCAATAGTAGTGACAGTGCGAGAAGGCTGCAGAAGCGCAAAACTAAAGTTCAGTTCTTGGATGTCGAATTAGATTTTGGCAATGGGAAGTATTTTGCATTACTAAGATTATCTCGTGGGCTAAGAGGGATATTGGAGGTAATTTTCGTACTTAGCTGCTTTATTACCTTACAGATAGGTATTAAATTTGTCTTGTCTGTGCAGGCTGCTGTTTTTACTTCTTACACCTTGGAGAATAATACCGAATTTTCCATGTTTTGCTTTCCTGCAAATCATAAGCTTGTTTCTAGGTAATCTTCGATCCTAGATGATTGTAATTTTTTCATTTGGCTCAGTTTTGTTCTTTGCTAACTGATACTATTATATCCAGGCATCGGGGAGAAAATATTGCTACCATGGTGTCTCCAGAATTAGGATCTTATCTTCCTCCCAGATCAATAAAATCATGGTTCAGCAAGTAAATTTTTTCTACTTCAACTCGCTAGTTCAAGTGTTTTTTAGTCCATATTGTCTCTCCTTTTCCATCTATCAGCGGTTATGAACTGCAAACATAACGGTTTTTGACCCTTCATGATTCGTACTTACCATTACTAGATGCCACAAGGTGCACATCACACTCTTGGATGAGAAAGCTTCCAAAGCACCCTTGGACTTGGATGCTTTATCAGGCCTTACAGGGGTGAACCTTGAAGTGGAAGGAGAATATGGTTCCAAAACTATTACGAAGTTAGGAGTCTCTTTGAAACCATCTGTTAGCAAAGTAGTTCCGCTGCAGGTTGTATCAATGTATCCAAGATATGTCATACTAAATGAGTCAGATGAAGCCATCACTGTCCGTCAATGTTTTTTGGAGGTTTGTCTTTTCTTTAGTTTATTGATGCTAGCTTTCGTTTGCTGTGTTGAACTGATAGATTCGAGGACTAAATCCATTTTTGTCTTAGGAGGATGGCAGTGACGCAGTTGTTACACTCAACAGTAAACAGAGAGCAGCATTAACTTTGAGGAGTAGAAATGAGACAACAACAATGAAAAGAAACTCCTTCTTAGAGAATTTCCTCAAAAAACATGCAAAATCCCATAATGACTCATCATTTTTTGTTCAATTTCAACCAATTAAGGCCAGTTTCTCCCGGTCAGGACCAATTTGTATTGCTTCACTTGGACGATTTTTTCTTAAATTCAAGAAGTCATCTGGGTATTCTGCACAACAATCAGATCTTGCAACTCAGCATAACTCAGATATCTGTGAATTTGCCACTGTTCATGTGATTGAAGATGGTCCGACAATTGTATTACACTTCTGTTGGCCAGCAAATATGGACCTGCCTTACCGGATTGAGAACCGGTTGGAAAATACTTCTATTACATATTATCAGAAGGTTTTGCATCTGTTTTCATTGTTTTCAATGCTTTGACCTTGCAAGCTGCAACGTATCGTTATCATGCAATTAACTCTTATTGTGTTCCTTTATCTTGGTGAACCTGCAGGGTTTAACAGAGCCAGAGGTTTTGGCATCTGGAAGTAATGTTGGCTATGTCTGGGATGACCTAACACTTGACCATAAGCTTGTTGTCCAGATTGACGGTAGGTGTTGACGTCTTAAAAGCTTCACTAGAACTGATACTACAGAAGTTTAATTGCATATATTAATGATGCCCGTCCCATTTTATGTGGCACCATTTAACTTGACACGGTGTTTAAGAAAAAAGGAAGACTTCTGAAGCTTGTGGTTTAAAATCATCCATAGATATTTGTGTGGTTGAAAATTATTTTATTAAGGGTAAAAGAAAAATTTTAAAGTTAAATTGTTTCTAATTTTAGTAATGTGACATTCTTTCTGGGGCAGACTAAAAAGGAAAGGGCGCTATATAAAAAATGGGACGGAGAGAGTGTCTTTTTTCAGTTGAGATTAGTCTGTCATATTTTATACGTTGATTTTTAGTAGTGTGAACTGTTTCATCCCAAAGTTTCAGTTGTTAAAAGGGAAACACTATCTATTTGCTTTTGAATTATTTGATTAGTCAATTTATAAAAGCAGTGTCTTCACAGAATTCACATTTAAAATTGAATTTCAAAGTTTTATTAAAAGATGATACAATTTTGTGAAAAGGTATTGTAATTTATCAATAACAATCAACCAATGTGGTTCAGTTCCAAACTAGTTAGGGTCATCTATATATGCATCCTCAAAATTCATTCCATTCAATTTAGGCTCATGTTTCTATGCTTAATAATATGTTTTTCAAGGAAAATTACGGGTTTCTTATTACCAGACGTTTGCTGATGTTCACACGTATCCTTACACCACCATTGAAGTCTCTATCCAGATCAAAAGAACCTTTAATGCGACTGTTGCAGAGACAACCAACTCTTAATCCTCATCAGTAAATATTGTCTATATGGACCATTTCCTTCCATAAAAATTATATCTAGGAAAATGAAGAATCAGCTCTGCTCTCTGTTGATTGGAGGTATTGTTTTTACCTTTTGTGATGCTATGTGCTTGTCTTGTTCACTTATGTATGTATTGTTTTTTTAAAAAATTGAAGAATCAGCTGTGCTCTCTGTTTGATTGGACATATTGTTTTTACCTTTTGTGATGGCAAGTACATGTCTTGTTCACTTGCGTATGCATTTGTTTTCGGACTTAGTATGACTGTATGATCTCATTTTGAGAGTTTTTATCTTGCAGCTGTACATCTACTACGTGAAATAAATTTGGATAAAGTGCGTGAATGGAAACCATTTTACAGAATTAAGCAACAGAGAGGTTTAGGGTTTCATTTACCGCTGGAAAAGAAGCCAGCAGATCCAAAGAAAAATTGGTATGGGCAATTAACTGGCATGGAGATCCTTAAGCTAGGTTATGAAGTATATGCAGAGGGCTTGACTAGGGTTCTGAGAATTTGTGAGTTCTCTGATAAACGAAGAGGGGCCACTTCATTCCATTCCTGCACAAAGATGCAGCTAAGAATCTCCTGTTTTGCAATTCAATTACTGGAACGTCTAAAGCAAGTAAGTTTCTTATTTTTATTCCTTTTGCTATCATTGTGTCCTTAAGCATCTTTCATGTAACTGTTTTATTATTTGAAACTAACAGTTTCAACATGCTTGAATGAATTGATTTTCTCTGAATTTAAGTAGTACCAAGTTGGCTAATCTTGAACTAGTTATACGACGAAAATAGTGTGCTCCCTTCTACTGGAAATTTCCCTTGAAAATGAGTCATCTGCATAGACACTTTCTTGTTGAGGAGGTTCTGCACTTTTAGGAAATGGAAATTTTATTTAGTAACATCGCAGTCGTAGTTATTTGTCTTCTGCTTCTTGAGATCTGTCTTTTTCATTTTCTTTCCAGTGATAAAATGTAATGGTGTATCATCTTCCTTGAAACGGCCAACTCAACCCAACCCAACCGTAGTTGGGTCGCGAGCTAGCTCTTCTTTTTGTATATGATTTTTTTCTCTTTCTAATCTAAATTCAAACATAAAATTTTGTCAATTTATTAAGTTTTTAACATGTCTAACAAAATTATTTGAAAGAACATACAATTACAATCACAATATGCATTATACATATGATAAGAGGTGCTTTCAATTACAATCTTACATCTGAAATGTATAATATCAAGAAATGAGAAGATAATATGCCAAACCATGATCATGAATTCGAGTCATCCTACGACTAAACAAAAATAATAATCTTTTTTGACAAATAAATAAGTAAAAAAGAATTTGAGAAAACAGACTTGTGAACTAAAGAACAATTACAAGTTTAGTTATTTTGGTTCAAATTAAAAAATATTTTTGGCCCATGCACCAACCCTAGCCCAGCCTCGTTCAAGCCTCAAGGGCCAAGGGCTTACTTGGTCCGGGCTTATAAATCCTAATTCTAAATGGGCTTGAAAAATCATATTCCAACTGTACTCCAGTAACGGGTGGAATTGGCCGGCTCCATGGGGCTAAGCCCATTTTGACGGCTCTACCAATAACAAACCCAACTTGGCTTCCATGTGGCATTTATTTGCAGCCTGATTAATTTTGCTCAATTGCTGAAAAGATACTCCCTCAATTCCAAAATAGTTGTTATGTTTCACTTCTAAAGAGTCAATTTGACTAATTTTCGAAACTGAATTAGATTAGATTAATTCGATATATTTTAAAATTAAAATGTAGATATTCAAAAACCATATGAATAGTACTACAAATTGCAATATTCCTTATATCAATATGATGGAAAAATACATCTTCAAATGTTGGTCAAAGTTCATATTGTTTGAGTCTTGAAAAGGAAATTGTGACAAGTATTTTGGAACGAAGGGAGTAGCTAGCTCATTTACTTCATATTCGTCTTTCAACCTACTGAAGGATGCAGTTGACAAGGATAAGAGCAACGCATTGATCTATAATCCAATCATTATGGCAAGACTGAATAGGATAGACTTTGATGCCATTTTTGCTGAAAAACACAAGCTCAACCATCTCAGGGTCCAGGTAATCTTCTTTCTGGTGCTTTGTGTTCATTTCTGTGGTCATTGTCATCTGCCCCGAGTCTGGTTCTAATGACTTGGTAGATGGTATTCTTAACCTCATACTGCTAATGTCTCTGTACAATGCAGTCACTGAATGTGGAGCCTAAGTGGGTTGGAGCTCCTTTTGCATCAATGCTTCGGAGGCACCAAATAGAAACTATTGACACAAATGACCGTGTTCTCCGCGTTGGACTTGTTCTAGCTTCATCAAGTTCTAGTGTCAAACATGTCCAACACTTATCAATTGTTCTTCAGGTAATACTGTGCTGTACATAAATACTGCATGAATCTCTTCGGTTGAACTATCATAGTTTTGTACAAGTTCCAACTGTTTTGGCAGGGACATGTAAATGCATTTAACATAATGTTCCAAGATCTATAGGGAATTGACGTGTGACTGGCTCATTGTCATATTCTGTCCTCTACTTACATATCCTATTTGTTGCTTTTTCTTTGCAGCCCCTTGATTTCAATCTCGATGAAGAGACATTAATGAGAATTGTTCCTTTCTGGAGAACATCCCTCAGCGATACAAATACTCCAAGTCAAAAGTATTATATTGATCATTTTGAAATCCATCCTGTTAAGGTGTCTACAGAGAACTTTGGTTTCACTATGCTCCCCTCCCCAGAGAAGTTGTTTTTACTCAGAAGAGGAAAATCAAATCATAGAATTAACTCACCCTTTTTTCCTGTGAATGTTGCTGAAGGTTGTGGCAAGCTTTCTTCCAGGGGAATCTTATGCTAACTATAGCTCCACGCAGGAGACACTAAGATCTTTACTTCATAGTGTTATAAAGGTCTGATACATAATACTTCCTCACGACGTTGAAGTTCAGACTTGATTGGTTAAATAAATTTGAATTCTTGAAACTTGTGATAGTTGTAAACAACTTTTAGAATGATGTCAACTTGTTCTGGGATAGAAGGGTATAATGTCAATTGAGGAAATCTTCAAATACTGTACAGTTTTTCACCTACTATTTGAGCAAAGGTTTGTTCTTGATTTTACCTGTGGTGTAACATTCTGTCTCCGATATCTGCATTTTTAGATACCTCCCATCAAAAATATGACTGTAGAGCTCAATGGCATCCTTGTAACTCATGCATTGGTCACTTTGCGGGAGTTGTCAATTAAATGTGCCCAACATTATTCCTGGTAAGCCTATGGTTACTTATATGGCTTATGTTCTCAATAATTATTGTTCAATAGTTACTGAAAATTGCCATTGACTTTAGGTATGCAATGAGAGCAGTCTACATTGCAAAGGGAAGTCCCTTGCTGCCACCGGCTTTTGCTTCTATATTTGATGACTTAGCTTCATCATCTCTTGATGTTTTCTTTGATCCTTCGACTGGTCATCTTAATCTTCATGGCCTCACCATTGGTATGCCTGTGAAAACTATGAAATCCTTGGCTTACTGCTTGGTGCATCCATGTTTAGACTTTAGATGATTATTGCTTAGTTACACGACCTGTGCTTCTGTGGACAAGCATTTGTGCGGCTAATCTCCTTTGATGCACTGGTGCTTTTATGGTCTCTTGTTGCAGCCCGTATTGAATTTTCCTGTGAATCAGAATATCAGGAAACAATTACTTCTTATCGAATTTAGGAAAGACTCTGTTTTAATGGGGACTAATAGAATAGGAATAGGAATAACAATAGTATATAGAATCCTACTTGGAAAGGAGTCTGATATAGTATCTATAAATAGGGTCCCAATGTAATAATGTAGAGACACAATTCAATAATATTCTTCTCCAATATTTTTCACATGGTATTAAAGCTTGGTTGTCTATCAAGAATTTTGTAATGGAGGAAAATATGAGCAAGATGGTGTGTTTAAATGGGAGTAAGTACAACATATGGAAAAGTAAGATGAAAGATCTATGGTTTGCTAAGAAGATGCATCGTCCCGCTTTCATTGCTCATAAACCTTAGAATGTGACCGATGAGAATTTGGATTTCGAGCACCAACAACTATGTGGATTTATAGCCCATGGCCTAATCTTATTCTCTTATGGTTTTCAATCCTATTTGGAGAAGGATTGGAATACTAGTCCTATTATAACCCTATTTGGAGTTGGTTTTGGCTTTAGGAGAAGCACCTTGGACAACTTTTGATAGAGTTCATTATTATAGTCCTTGAGAGACATTAACACATAAGAGAGATTTTTGAGAGAGCTTTCAACAAGAGAGAATTTAAGATATATGCATTGTTCCTATTTACTTTTGTTGGTGTAGATATTGCTTCTCCTTGCTTGACAATTATTGTGTTAGACATTTAGGATCATATTTATAACTTTTTTATTGTTATAGTAGAGCAATTTGAATCTCAGAGATCCCGTGGTTGTTACCTTCGATTTGAAGGATTTTTCCACGTTAAATGTGGTATTCTTTATTTTTTTTTTATTTTCGAGTTTGATTTCTTTCATCGTAACAAGTGGTATTAGAGTTTATAAAGTCCTGGTAGAAAATCAAAGAGCTTCTGCTGCCGGCGGGCAACTATGAACCATATATGCGCCTCGTCTAGCCAATGATTATGTTAGCAAAAAAATTAGGTTACCGTGTATCTTTTTAGTGACTATTTTCTCATATCTAATTTGCGTAGTACATGCATTTTTTTTGTGACTACTTTCTCATATTTGATTTGTGTAACACCGTGCCATCTTTCCGGTGACTACTTTCTCATATTCAATTTCTGTAGCACCGTGCCATCTTTCCAATGACTACTTTCTTATTTGTTTTAGGTCGTGCTATCACTCCAACCCTATCCACACAATTTCTCCTTTCTAGTAGGGTTGTGCCTTCAATATGATCCTACCTATATAATTTCTATTTTCCCACTGGGTTGTGTCATCATTCCGACCCTACCCATATAATTCTCTTTCTCGGTAGGGTCGTGTGTTCATTCTGATCCTATCCATATAATTTTATTTCTCAATTTATGACCACTTTCAGACATCAAATCTAATAATCATCGCATGAGCAAGTTCCGACCAGTTTTAAAGTGACTTTCTTGGAGCAATTTCGAGATGATCCATATTGTCATTCTCTATTGACCTTTTAATCAGCTGAACATTAAGAATGCTTTTCTACGTGATGATCTCGAGGAAGAAATCTATATGGAGCAACCATCTGATTTTGTTGCTCAGAGAGAGTCTGGTAGCCTTGTATATCGATTTTATAAGTCACTCTATCAAGGCAAGATTGGGAATTACTAGCTCTGCCCATCTTCTTGTGCGCCTATTATGTAGAAAGTTCTTCAAATTAATTTTTAATGAGATAATTTGTAACTTAATCCAACCTGATAACTATAACATATTTAAATCAGGGAAAGCTTCCAAACCATAACAGCTCGAACATTTGAATTCCAGTGTGAACAGATTATAGGATATCAGGACTTCTATACCGTACTTTATGCCCAACTCTCATGAGAGTAATGGTATCAGCTGCTTTTCTGGTTCAATTTGCTTTATAACGAAGAATTAGCATGACAATCTTTGCAGCAGGTCTCTTGGAATTTACTGGCAAGTCTGACTTTACTCATTTATTTACGTATGTTGCCTTATCAAAGTCTCAGGTGGTTCTAGGGATAAAAATGGTGTAAGTATCCTAGTAGACGAGAATCTTAGGGATTATGTGGTTGAGGTTAGGAGGGTTAATGATAGGATGATGTTTATCAAACTCGTGGTTGGTAGACATGTAGTGAACGTAGTTTGTGTTTATGCGCCCCAAGTAGGCCTAGATGGGGAAGTCAAAAGGCTCTTTTGGGAGGATCTGGATGAGGTTGTGCGAGGCATACCGAAGACAGACAAAATCTTCATTGGGGGTGACTTTAATGGGCATATCGGGCAACTACTAGCGGGTTTTGAAGATGTTCATGGAGGCTTTGGTTTTGCGGAGAGGAATGGAAGTGGGACGTCTCTCTTGGATTTTGCCAAAGCCTTTGAGTTAGTGATTGCTAACTCGTGTTTCCCAAAGAGGGAAAACCACTTGATTACCTTTTGTAGTACGGTAGCTAAGACTCAGATAGCTTACCTACTTCTCCGAAAGGGCGATAGAAGTCTATGTAAGAATTGCAAGGTTATTCCGAGTCAAAATGTTTCCACTCAACATAGGCTTTTAATGATGAATGTGGAGATCAAAAGAGAAAAGAAGAAGAAGGTTATGTATGCCCAACCTAGGATTAGATGGGGAGGCCTTACTCCTGCCCTTTCTCGCGAGATGGAAGAAAAGTTGAGAAACTTAGAGGCCTGGAGTAGTGAAGGTAATGTGAACAGTATGTGGGACACGACTGCTGGTTACATAAGAAAGGTAGCTATCGAGGTACCAGGGGTTTCGAGAGGGACCTTTGGTTGACGTCAGGGCGATTGGTGGTGGAATGATGAAGTTCAGGCAAAGTGAAAGGTAAGAAGGTCGCTTACACAGAGTGGTTAGAGTGTAAGGATGAAAATGAAAAGCAAAAGCTTAAGGTAATCTATAAGACGGCCAAGTCAGAAGCAAAGATGGCGGTGACGAATGCTAAGTCAGCAGCGTTTGAGAGCCTTTATGAGGAGCTAAGTGATAAAGGCGGGGACAAGAGATTGTATAGGCTCGCTAAAGTAAGAGAAAGGAAAGCTCGCGATATGGACCAAGTGAAGTGCATCAAGGATGAGGAGGGCGAGGTGTTGGTGGATGACACTTCCCTTAAATTAAGGTGGCAAGCTTACTTTCATACTCTTAAATGAAAAAGAAGATAGAGATATTGAGCTAGGTAAGTTGGCACACTCCGAAAACCATCGTGATTTTAGTTATTGCAGGCGGTTTAGGGTTGAGGAGGTAAGACGGGCCATTAGTAGGATGAAGAAGGGGAGGGCGATCGGGTCCGATGAGATTCTGATAGACTTTTGGAAGAACATGGTCAAGGATGGCATAGAGTGGTTGACTAGACTGTTCAATGTTATTATGAAAACTTGCCAAGATGCCTGATAAATGGAGGAGTACAATGGTTCCATTGTACAAGAATAAGGGAGATATTCAAAATTGTAACAATTATAGGGGTATCAAGTTGTTAAGCCACACTATGAAGGTCTGGGAGAGAGTAGTGGAGATGAGGGTACGAAGAGTAGTAT
>JAOTQJ010000049.1:24910312-24939000 GCA_025642045.1 Solanum sejunctum | reverse complement strand
CTGGAGTATTGTGTGATAAGAAGATACCATCTAAACTCAAAGGTAAGTTTTACAGATTGGTGGTTAGACCATCTTTGCTATATGTGGTGGAGTGTTGGCCAATCAAAAATGCACATGTCCAGAAGATGCATGTCGTAAAGATAAGGATGTTGAGATGGATGTGTGGTCACACCAGGAGTGACAAGGTTAGGAATGAGACTATTCAGGAGAAGCTAGAGGTAGCTCCGGTGGCTGATAAGATGAGGGAAGCGAGACTACAATGGTTTGGACATGTACAGGAAAGGAGTACCTGCTCCTGTTACGAGGTGCGAGAGGTTGGTTTTAGGAGCTACACGAAAGGGTAGAGGTAGACTGATGAAGTACTGGGGGGGAGGTGATCAGACATGATATGGCAGAACTTGGTCTCACTGAGGACATAACCCTAGATAGAAAGAAGTGGAGGTCACGAATTAGAGTAGTAGGCTAATTGGTTGGTAAGGTTAGGTAGTTATCTAGTCATGGGGTATAGTAGGGTAGAGGAGTAATAGTGTTCTATAACATGTGTTGTCATTATTTGTTGTTTATGTGTTAATTGTATCATATTTACGTATTGTCATGTGCTTTTGGTTATTAGTCTTTTTTTGTTGTTCCCTTTCTTTTACTTTTTGTCATATCTAGTTTATTCAACTTATGGGTTTTTGAGACGAGGTTTCCCAGGAAACAACCTCTCTACTTCTATGAGGTAGTGGTAAGGTCTGCATACATTCTACCCTCCCCAGATCCCACTTGTGGGATTCCACTGGCTATGTTGTTGTTGTTGTTGTTGTTGCCTTATCAAAGTCTCTGCTTACCTTTTGGATGAAGGTACTTTCAAACTCATCAGTAAGTGTATTAATGATAAAGGGATTTCTGGAACAAAACGGTACTTCGGTGATCTAGGGAAAACTGTAAGTTACATATTTTAGTTAATTTTCTTTCCATGGTTGATTTGCAATAGTCAATGACGCTGCAGAGGCTGTTTCTTATGCAGCTAAAGTCAGCAGGATCAAACATCCTGTTTGCTGCTGTCACTGAAATATCAGACTCAGTTCTGAAAGGAGCAGAAGCTCGTGGTTTAAATGGAGTGGTAAGAACATCTAATCTTAATAGCATTCCTGTAACTACTAGGTCCCAACTTGAAAAGTTCAATTAACCTTGATCTAGTGCTGAGTTAGGCACTATATCAGATTGTAATTTGCTCCGTCATCCAAATCATGTGTTCTTTCCAGGTGAATGGTTTTCATCAAGGAATTCTTAAATTGGCAATGGAACCTACGCTACTGGGGAATGCTTTCATGGAAGGTGGCCCTGATCGAAAAATTAGGCTTGATCGAAGTCCTGGGGTTGATGAGGTACGAAGCTTTTCATGGTGGTGATTGCTTATCCATCTCAACTTCTTTCTGTAGAGATAACAGATGCTGGTGGATGGAAATTTCTGTTGTTTGTGTGGGATAAATCAGCGCTCCATTTTATGTGCCATCCGGAAATATCAGACAGTTTGGTCAAAGACTCAGCTGAGATGGTACTGTTGATTGGCATAACTGGCATGGTATTGGTGCCAGCCGAGCCAGCTTTAACTCATTCCAACTGGCCACTCACCCTGGATCTTCATGACTCATCTATCTTGTAAAAGGGAAAGAGGATGATTTTTATCATGGAAGGAATCAGTTTATACGACATTGAATAGCTGCACTTCAAACTGCATAACACCTGTATGATGTGAACCAAGTAACTGTTGATGGAGTAAAAATTATCAGCTATATACTACATGGCATTAACTTCAGGTGCAACGACTCATGGTTTCTGTAGGCCTAAAAGTTGTAATATGGCCTACAGAAATCTAATTAGATCAACTATAATCTAATGCTTATCAAAGAAAATGGCCTACAGGGGTCCAAATTCCTTAAAATGAAAGAATCTGGCTAGATGGCTCTGAAGATCTTGGAAATTTTAAAGATCTGGTTTCTATCTGAGGATCTGTTGTCCAGCTAATTGAATGAATATCTTTCGCTAATTCTGTAACATATCTGCTGCTATTGTTCTTGTTGCCAGTGTGACAGTTTCATTGGTGCTCTCTCTCCTGTTGTTTTTGGGGGTTATACAAACATCGAATGCTGAATATTCCAATGTGTTGCAGTTACTGTCATCTCAGTGTGTGTGTGTGAGGTTATAGTTATTCTAGCATATTAAAGCATCAAATTTTAGTGACCCTTTTGGTTGTGATGCAGCTATACATTGAAGGATATCTGCAAGCCATGTTAGATACATTGTATAAGCAAGAATACCTGAGAGTCAGAGTCATTGACAACCAGGTAACTAAACTAGGTTCTCAGTGCGTGTGCGCGCGGTTTTCCCTTTTCAAAAATATGTTACAATTGAAAACTTGGAGCATGCTTCTTATTTACTTATAAATATGCCATGGCTGAAAACTTCTAGCACTGTAGTTACCTTCTTCATGCCACTGAATTTTTTTGTCAGAACTGTAGTGAAATTATCAATACACTAATGCATCTAGCTAGCTTAGCTCTAATTTTCGTTTCGTTGCAAATTAAATGCACATGTAGTGATGCCAATCTCAAAGTGCAACATAAATTGCAAATGGCTTTTATATTTTTATATTGTGAAGGTTATCCTCAAGAACCTACCACCAAGCAGTTCTCTTATAGAGGAGATTGTGGAACGTGTGAATGGGTTTCTTGTTAGCAAAGCATTGTTGAAAGGAGATACTTCAACAGCTTCTCACTCCTTGCGTCACATCAGGGGGGAACGTGTGAGTATTACTTTTTTTCCCTTTCTTTCTTCTATGATCAGATAATTGTAGACTAAAGGATTTTTGTGATCAACATGTGAACTTTTCTGAATCGGATTTCATCACTTCAGTGTCAGTATTTACTAGCTTTGATAGTATGATGATATTGCACTGTTATTGGCGTGCTCCATTACTGATCAGTCATTCCAATTTACAGGCATTCTTTGCATTAAGCATATTCTACTAGGTTAATTGAGGAATTTTGTCCTCATCGCTATATTCTCATCTTCAAGTTCTTTTTCTCCGTATGCCCCAAAGAAAGATAACTCCTCCTTCAATTCTCTTGGTTTGACACTGCTATTAATGTTTATTGTTTTAGGAATGGAGATTAGTACCAACAGTGCTGACCTTGTTTGAACACCTTTTTGTGAGTTTTGCAATTCGGATGCTACGGAAGCAAGCTAGTAAAGCAGTGGGGAAAATGAATTGGAAGCAGAAAGTTGAAGCTGATGATCAGAAAGCCATTGTACCTGCATCTGGCCAAAAGCTCAACTTTATATGGAAATGGGGAATTGGAAGGTTTGTTCTATCAGGCATTCTAGCGTATGTCGATGGACGATTATGTCGCTACATATCTAATCCTATAGCTAGAAGGATTGTTAGTGGCTTCGTATTAAGTTTCCTGGAGAGAAATGATGAATAACCCCTTTTCTTTTCCTTGAAGCTATGTCCAATAAAAATAAATTAGCAAGTGCATTTTATGAGTGTGAAGAGCATAAAAATAAGCTTTGACAGCAGTTATATATAAATGTATATTACAGAGCTAAACTAATTGTCTACCTGGTCAAAATTGAATAAAGTCAATGTCTACGTGCTTACTCTATTCATAATATTTTTAACTAGATAAAAGTTAAAAGTAAAATACTAAAAGAGAAGCGACTATATATATGAGCCCATAGATGTAAAATGACGAAAATAAAACTAGTGAAGCAGCACACTGTTTACACCAATTTGCATTCTTTTAAAGTTTCAATAGATTGGTACCCCACCTTCGGATAAGCATTACATTTTTTATTATATAAAATATTGTGCTGACACTTTTATCTGCTGTTCGATAAGTTCAATGTTTTTTAGTCCACTTTCTTATGTTCTGTTTATCAATTTAGCGACAGGCTCATTAATTTAGGGTATATTGGGAGTTGCTATCGCTTATAGGTATGATTTTTAATATATATTATTTTAATAAGTTATAAAAAGATATATTATAGCAATAAAATGTGACAGACCATAAAAGTAATACATCTTGGTACTTTTAATAAAAAAAGAACCACTTGCTTAAAATAAAAACCTGAGGAACCCAAACGTGCGTTACTATATAGAAGAAGACAATATACCCACAGAATGTGCTATTTATAGATTTATTCCCAACTCGAATTCTTCAACTTTTCTATTATGGCTTTCGCAATATCCAAAGAGAAAATACCCAGTGACCATCAAGATAGTGTAGAAGCAGAGTAATAAGAGCCAGCTCTATTTGAAGTCGTCAATGTCATCCCATGAAAATCTTGACAAAAATGTTGTCCTGAGGAGACTTCGTCACCACAAATGCTTGCTAAAGGTTCGTGGAAACTTGAAGACTTTATTGGACAGTTATTCGACAAGGGATTATTATGAACACAGGTGGCTTGAACAGGGCGACGTTTTCTGCTCCCCCTAAAACCAGACATCCTCAGGGAGTCAGAATTTGAAGCTTATAATAGGTTTTGGATTTGAGGACATGGACTACTGGTTGGTTTATGTTGAATTCACGTGTTATATACTTGATACTACCTATGCTTTGTGTCTGAATTATGCCTTGAAGACCAGGATCAGGAATTTGAAGTACTGACGTTTTTAGCACTGTGTTACACCTTGTTCTTTTGAATTTATGAATTCAAAAATTATTTTTTCTTGAAATTTTAATGTATATATTTTTGCTTTACACAGAAAATACTACTCCGTCCATACACTTTTACTCGTCACAATTTTAATTATCGAGATCAAACTATATGAAATTTGACGATATAATTTTTTATCATATTAATATGAGAAAGGATTACAACTTATAATATTTTTTATATAATTTTTAATCATTTAAATTTTATATTTCAAATATTAAATATAATTATTTTAATTGAAAAACAGTAATAAATAAAAGTGAACAAATAAAAAAAGAGTACTAAAAATATGGCTTCCTTAGGTCTCTGCTTGGAGAAATAGTTAGTTCTTTATGCTTCATGAAAAGATGATATTTCCATCAAGACAAAGATCAATTCACCTATACTAAATCAAAAAGGAGCACTCCAATATATAAGTATTATAAAGCTGTTTCACGTGGCCTATTTTAGATTGAGAAATTGCCTATTGCAATTTGTAAATGATAACCTTAGCTATTTGATCTCTATTAATATTTAACAAGAGAAATAGCTGAAATAATTAATTTGATTTAATTATTCACTGGTTATAGAATGAAGAGCTGTATATTTCGCATATTGCTCCTTTTTCATTATTTTTTTTTCCCTTTTGTGGTTAAACTAGCCTATTTTTCCGTTCATAGATATATATATCAAAATTTATGAATTTGAATTATAACTCATACTTAAATAGGGATGGAAATAGAATAGGGTATGTGTGCATTTTCCATAAAATCCGCAGTCTGTTTAAATAAAACTAGTAGCGCAGCCCACTGTTTCCATTATTATTATTGGCAATTTCTTCCTTTCCCTTTCAAACCTCTAAAGTTTTAAGTTGGTACCCCACCCTCTTTCATATTTGAGGTTGACTATATCCAAATTTATATCGTGTAGATTTTATTTGGGAAGAATACTTTTATCAACGATTTTTTTATTTCTAGTGTTCAAGTCCGAGACTTCTAATTAAACGAGAATGCAGATCACATCCCATGATGGACATTGCTTACAGTTACTCGATAAGTCCACTCTTCCAGTGTTATTTTTATCAATTGACAGACACATTTAGGATAAAATTGAGAGTGGCTATTACTTATATACTAAGTATCTACTATTATATTATTAACTTATTCAGCCAAAAAGGGTTAACCAGAATGAAGAAAACCACTAGCTTAAAATAAAACCGGAGGAACCCACCAGGATATGCGTTACCATAGAGAAGAAGACGCCAATATACTATACCCACAGAAATATTTGCATCTAGCATGCTATTTATAGATTTATCCCCAACTCACAATTCTTCCACTTGTCTAAACTAAATGGCATTCATCATATCCAAAGAGCAAAAACCTCCTTTCTCTGAGTCTCAAGATAATGAGAATGGAAGCTCTGTAATAAGTAGCCAGCTCCATTTGAAGTCGTCGTCTCAAGAAAATCTTGACAAAGATGTTGTGCTGAGGAGACTTCGTCACCATAAGTACTTGCAAAAGGTTAAGACTCTATTGAACACTAATTCTTCCATGAGGAATTATGATTATGAGCACAAATGGTTAGAACAGGGAGACGTCTTCTGCTCCCCCTAGCATCTTTGAAACAACACTCAAATATGCTTACCTCTGTGGATTTAAATTTTAAGATTTTGCACTCTTATGTTTTATGTCGAAAATATTAATATCAGTTGAATTCTGTAAATATGACTTGCTTGGAGACTATTTATGTGAGATACTCTTTTTGTTCATTTTTGACTTTGTTTTTCGAGATTAACTTGATTGAATGTCAAAGCTGTAATTAAGTTTAATATTTGAAATCTAAAATTTAGATGATTAAAAATTATATGAAAAATATTATAAGTTGTAATCCTTCTTATATTATTAATATAATTTAAAAAATACATTTTAAAATATTGATCAAAATTCATAATGACAAGTAGAAGTGAACAAAAAGAGTAAATGAAATACAGTGACTGTTGAGACATAAAGTCTCACATTGGTGGTTAATGGGATGGGTGATCTCTTTATAAGTTTTAGGCAATCCTCATCCTTTTGAGCTCGCTTGGTATGAGTTAGGCCTAAGACCTTCTTCAACATGGTATCAAAGCAGAGCAAGACTCGTTTCACCCAATGTTGGGCCCTCGAAAAAATTGTCCACGCACCATATGCTAAGCACTAGGCGTGAGGGGGTGTTGAGATACAAAGTCTCACATTGATGATTAATGGGATGGGTGATGTTTAGGCAATCCTCCTATCTTTGAGCTAGTTTTTGAGATGTGAGTAAAAACTAAGACATTCTTCAATAATGACTTATATATCCCATCAAATTATTTTACATGAAGAAAATTATATCACATACAATATAGTGAAAAATAGTAAACGCTAGTCCGGGACAATTATAAGTTAGACCGTAGAACAGCACAGATTATATCACGTGTGTAAAGTGAAACAAGAAAGTCACAGGAAGATTTCGACTTCCTTATAAATAGGTGACCAATTTTTAGACCCTTATCAATTGATCCTAATTAATTCATGAATCGACACGAAAATCTAACATTAATATTTTAGGTAAACTATATAGCTAAAAAATGTTTATATTGTACGCACTAGATTTTTAACCAATGCAACATGGCACTTGACACCTACTCCATTGACATCTTTTAATTTAGTGAAGTTGGAAATTTTTCATTTGTCTATTGGACATGAAACAACCTTTCAAAATTACACCACTAAATATACATCAATAATAAATATTATAAACATATATATTTGTTTATGTTGGGAATAAGAATTATTTGATTAGATTAAGGCAAACCAAAAGCTAAATACACGACAAATCTGGAAGGTCGAGATTTGCGACCCGTGTTAATACTTATTTATTTGTATACAGAATCGGGTCAATTGATTTTATGATCCATTATGAAAAAATAAAAAAATATATTTGATCTACCAATATTAGATCTGTTTATATAAAAGACATGACAATTGTTTTTTTAAGTTTAAATTATAAGGGTTTAATTGAAACTTTTAGCATATGAAATTTAAAAAATGCGTGAGTGAGTCCCACATTATTTAATTTCAAAAATGACAAAAAATTTGGTGCTCGCTTACTTCTCCACCACCTTATTATAGTGTTTCGGTTAACCTACATCTAATTCTTGTTCCTACTATAAAAGAATGAAATTTATTGTATCAATCAATAAATTCGAAATTTTCATAAGTACAAGTATATTTTTTAGGTTATTTGCATTTAATTTGTTGATTTTAAAATTCTAGATCCGTGGTCAATTTGTCTCGTGTCATCATGGAGAATATAAAAACAATAATGCCAAAAAGAAAGGAAGATGACCAAGTAGCTATTCTCAGTTCGGTGTTATACATGCCCTTGTTTTATACGTGGATTTTGGTGCATATTTGGGTTAGGTCCATTTCGTCGCTAAAAAGCTATATGTACTTGGGTATAATATATTAGTTTTTTTAGGAGATTTTTTTAGTAGAACAAAAAATTAAAATATATTAAGGTGAAAATAATTATAATTTACTAAAATTATGATTTGTAGTACATATTATGAGAGAGGTGAGCGAGATAAAGAGAGGCGAGAGAGTCAAAGAGTGGAGAGAGACGAATTATATATATATATATATATACATATATTTATTGAATAAAATATATATATTAGTCAAATAATTTTATATATACAACTAGCATACATATATATTTCTGACAAGAAATTGCAGAGAAGGAGGAGAGAGACAAGAAAGAGGAAGAGAGACTGAAAATAGTATAAAATCCTAATTATAGCTATAAATTATAATTTTTTCAAACTATAGTGATATAATATAAATACATACCATATATTTGCTTAGTCACGTAATTTCTCTTTTTTGTAATTATTTTTCGTCTCTTTTCTTGGAACTTTCATCTTTTTACTCTCTTAGTGATTCGAACTTATAATTTTTGGATTAAAAGTGAAGGGTATTTACCATCCAAAATCCTGAACAACTCCCTCTTGACTAATATGTAATACTCCGCCTCCTTTTTCTTTTTGTTGATTGTGCTAAAAATATTTTTTTTTATTTATCACTTTTATTATATTAAAGAATATATCTTTTATGTCTTTCGATATTAATTCAATTTTTAGAATTATTTTTCAAGACTTATATTACAATAAACCATTCATATTGATTATTAGTATTTAAAACTTCTGAACAAGTAAAAATAAACAAAATAATCATTTTACAAGCTTCTTAAATTGAGATTTAGTCATAGCACGACAAAGTAGACCAAGTCAACACCTTATCTATGCCAACTTTTATCTAACGTTAGTTTGCTTCTTTCTTTCAATAAACGACGTTTTTTGTCCACTTCAAAATTTTCATAGTGATGGAGTTTCATTTATTTTATCGAAAATACTTTATAATCCTTACAGTAATATTTATCGGGTTATCTTGTTCATAAATTAAATGAACATATTCCTTTTACATTCTTATTGAACTGAATTTTGACTAATAATTTTTATTTTTATTTTTAGTTGTGCTTTCTGTAGCTGTCAATATTCTTGCATGGTGTCTCTGACTTTTCCACTTCTTATTTTTGGCAAAAAGTTTTCATGCATTGACTTGACATTTTGCATTGAGTGCTTAAATCTAAGTTCATGCATAAATTCCAAAATCAGATTTTCCATGTGTTTGTACGTATGAAAATATTTTTTATATTTTTCCTAGAAAATAATTTGATTTTTAATTTATTTTTTCATTTTAATTGGGGAGTAAAAAGATCTTTTAGAAAATATTTTCTATTATTTGGTTAGTAAATGAAAAATATCTTTTAGTTTTTGCTAGAGACTAGAAAATACTTTTTAAAAAAATAGTTTATGATATGAAAATCAAATTAGTAATCGCTTCGGTCCCCGATTTCGACATATGATGCATAACTCAATTCAACTTCGATCCAAGATTCAACTTTCAAATTTAGACTTAACCTCGACTTTTGAACCGAAGATTTGACCACACTAAACTATAGACTTAAGTTTCAAATAATTTAATTTTAAAAAACCTTTTTCTTTGGAGGTGGTAGCTTGGGGGCAGGGGGAACTGGTAGGGGTGGAGTAAAAATAATAAAAAAATTTAAAATTTAAATATTTTTGTAAAAAGAAATTTTTTTGTGTGTATGTATGCGTGTGTTGGAGGCGGGGGTGGGATATAAAATGAAATTTTCAAAAATTTATAAAAATAACTATTTTGTTGCAGCAGGGGGAGGGGGAGGGGCAGGTTAGGTGGATTTGGGTTAAAAAATAAAAATTTTAAAATGTGAAATAACAAATTCTTATATTTCAGCTTATTCATGTCATTCTATATATGTGTATGTCCATGAAGTTGATTATAAGCCATGTTATATGCAAGTTTTAAAGATTTCATGATTTCTGTATTTAAGTTGCAATATTGTATTTATGATGAGTTAATTTTTTCTATTTTTGTCGAGTTAGTTTTTATTTCATTCAAGAATGAATATTTTTAAGAAAAAGATATTGTAATACTTGATGTTACGATCCAAGCTAGGTGTAGGTATGATATGGCTATTAGGATCTCTAAAGTTTCAAAAATGAACTTTTAATTTTTGAAAAAAAAAAGTTAATTTTTGGGGGAAGGAGAGGGGTCATGGTAAACGTAGGGCAAGAAAAAAATTGTGATATGAGATTGAAGGAGAATTTTGAAAAGTATTTTTCTTAAGTTTAGAAGAAAATCATTTTTTTAAAATTTAAGAAAAATATATTAATTTAAAAAAATTAAAATAATGAAATCGATCAAATATAAAAAATTAAAAAATATTTTCTGCGGAAAGAATTTTTGGTTTTGACCATCCACATAGATCTACCTCAATACCTTGGCAGAACAATGATTATAGGAAATCGATAAAATTAATGCTGCATTTATATTTACACTAAATCATACAGTACTAGGAGTATTTATCATGATTAAGTCATAAATTTTTAAGATTGAAATCTATATTATTAATTATGATTTAGCAATAAAAGTATATAAATATCCTAGTGCTAGTAAATTTTTAGAATAGAACGTCATTTATATATTTAAATAATGCTGCAGGTTCCAAGCTTAGATCAACACTTCGACTTTTCAGCGTAAATTTAGAGACAAATGACAATAAGTCCACTAGCACTTACTTTTCATACTTATACAAAAATGATTATTGACAATATTTTAATGTTTTCCTAAGTTAACTCATAAGAACTTTGCTTTACAAAGTACAAAAAATACACAAGACTACATTTTTTAATGGACGAAGAAAATGATGAAGGAGAAAAAAACGCATGAGTAGCAGTTGCTTCAATATGTCACATTGACAGGATCAGTTATGCTTAAATTTGGTTTGTTTGTTTTTTCAAAGAGAGAGAGATGGATTATTATTATTTATTAATAACTTTACTCCCATCGAATTTTATTTTATATGATTACATTGGATATGTTATTGAAGCAAAAGTAAAATCGTGTGACTTATATGTCACAAATTTAAACAAAAAAACTGTGAAAGTAATAACAAATACTTACATTAGTTACGATATTTACATCACGCCTCTTAAGACGTGATATTTATTCGAACTCTACTAACGCGTGATTCTTTGCTTTACCAAACAACCTCTCTTTTTTTTTCCAACTATGATGTTTAGTATTTTCGTTCCTGACTAATGTAAAATGACTGTTTCAATAAAATAAGCCTGCTACAGCTTAATTAACAGCATTAGAATACAAGTTGCAAATATAATATTTTCAGAATCAAATCCTAGCACTTTCTTTTTCTTTCAATGATCTTTCTAATAATTCATGCAGCATAATTTAATTGAAAAGTCAAAAATTTAATTCCACCATTGCAATTGGTCGATAATATTATCTAGATTCAATTTTTAAGAGACTGGGAGAAATAATTAATTTGATTTAAGTGCTAGTTAACCACTAATTATTTAAATTTTGTTTGCAGTAATCATTTAGGGGAAACTACCTCATCTTTATTCATTCATTTTTTTTATTTTTTTTTCCCGTAAAGTAGCGTATACATTTCAGTATAATTGTCTCAAGATATTGAGTTGAATGTTTAAGTTATTCACATAGTCAACTTTGGTAGGTCCCTTTTGAACAATTGTAAGTTTGGATTAAAATTTGGGAAAATGATTTGATAGACCTTCAATTTTATCATTTCTTGTTAAAAAAAGTAACTCATATTGCAGAGAAATGAGTTTGCGATAATTTAGATATATGAAAAGAAGGAGTATCGATGCTCCTGATAGGAGGTGTGAGAAGTTGATTTTACGAGTTATACAGAAGGGTACAGGTAGATCGAAAAAATATTCGGAGGGTGATTAAACAAGATATGGAGAAAATTGATCTCACCGAGGATATGACCTGAGATAGAAAAGAGTGAAAGTAGCGAATTAGAGTAGTAGGATAAGTACTTGGTAGGGTCAAGTGGTTGTCTGGCCTTGGGGTATAGTAGAGTAGCAAGAGTAGTTGTCTCTTACATCATGTACTGTCATTATCTATCGTATATGTGTTAATTCTATCATAGTATATATTGTCTTGTGTTTTCGTTATCTCTGTTCCCTCTCCTTTCCTTTTCTTTTTTGTCATATCTAGTTTATTCTGCTTATAGATTTTTTGAGATGAGAATTCCTAAGACACAACCTTTTTACTTCTACGAGGTAGTGGTAAGATCTGTGTATATTCTACCCTCTCCTAACTCCACTTGTGGGATTTCACTGGGTATGTTATTATTTGTATTATATATAAATGAATATACTTTTTTTCGTCTAATGGAAGTAAAAATTAATTTTTAATATATTTTTTATTTTAAAAAATTATTGATGAGGGGTTTATTTGATTTTTTGACTTTTTTTTTACTTCTTTGCTTGAATGGGTAATTTGAATTTATTATTTTTTATGGTCAAATTTTTTTTATTTTCTTGTCAAATTTGTCATTTATGCTCCAATTTTTTACAAATACAAAAAATAATATTACAATATACCCCCCAAAAATTAAAGTTTTTACATTTCTTTTTCTTTATTTATTTGTTAAATATGATCAATATTTGTCATCTTCGGGGACGTAAAAGGCTCCTCTTTATTTTTTTCTCTCAATTTTTTCAAGTTTTTATCTTGATAGTCGACATATGACATAATTTAAATTTAATAGCTAAGATTTAATTGACTATTTTCTCTTTCTCTCTACTTAATGGCATAAGTCAATTAAATCTTAACCTTTAAATCTAACATATGTATGTCATATGTTAGCTATCAAGATAAAAACTTAAGAAAAATAAAAAGAGAGAAAATGAAGGGGAGTCTCTTCCTTCGAGGACCTACAATCTTATACGAATTTACTCACGTTGTCTAATAAATACTATGTTTACTTAATTTTTTAAATTTTTGTTTTATCGATATGGTATATGTGCAAAACACGTACATAAAATTAGTATATTACAAAAACACGTGGAATGTTAAATTCACTTTAATTTCTTAAAAGATTAATTTCAAAACTCAAATATTAGACTAATAGCCAAAATTTTATTTCTCATATTTTTATACTAAAAAATGAAAGAAAAAAATATACAATAATAATAATATACTCAGTGAAAAAAAAAATAAAATAAGAATAATAAGTAAATTCAAATAATGATAACCAAATAAATAAATAAATAAATAAAACGAGTTTCTCAAATTGGTAATTGGCTAGCTGCCTTTGCGCGTCCAATTTGTACTTTCTCCAATGGTTCCCTTGTCTGCTTTCATTTTTCCTTTTTAAGAACCAATTCTACTATTTGCGTCGAATCTATTTACCTAACAAAAGATAATCATCTTAATTAATTATTTTAAACAAGGACATATATGCTTTGAAGGAATAAGTTAGCGGGCAAACATTCATAATTTAAGTCGTAATGCACGAATTTGAATTTATGACGGCAGTTTTATTAGCTTACAATTCAAATGAAATTGATTGATATTTATCAACTAAAAAAACAAATTAATTAAATTTGCAATAAATATCAAATATTTATTTCGATAAATTTAATTTGTTTAAAATATCTCGCATTTTTGAAGATTTGGAAGTTATATTTACTTTTTCTTCCGTCTATCCTTACTATATTTGTAGCATCAACCAGTCCTTTCTTCATTGGTTTTAGTTGGTATAGTCTCTTTTTTAAAAGTCAAAAAATATGAATTTTGAGATATATTTTTTCACCATATTGATATAAAAAATTATATTACATCATACTATTTATATATTTTTTGAATATGTAAAAAAAGTTAAAATATTAAATTAATTTAGTCTAATTTAATTTTAAAAATTAGTCCAATTGACTCTGGATCTCACTTGTGAGCTTTCACTAGATATTATGTTATTGTTATAGTCAAATTGACTTTTGAAAATTGGAAGTATGATATTTAAGGAGGGTAAGGAATAATTTAAATAAATACTCTTGTTATTAATATTATTATACCTTCTTAAAAATGAATAAAACTTTTTTGAAAAAACAGACAATATGAACCCAAATAAGTTACAAATGGACAGTAGATGTGGAAAGGCACCAATTCATTTTTAAAATGTATAAATACAAAGTTGAAAATGGAAATGCGCTGCGTGTGAGTAAAAGAAGCTTCTTCCTCGCTGTATTTTAAGGTCTTTGTTCTTTCTGCTCCGGTAAAATCAGATTACTATTTGATAGCTTCATCGATAGGAATCCAATTTTTGCAGAGCTATTTTGGAGCTCACATATTTAAACTCTTTAATTTCTACCAATCAGAGGAAAGAATAGTTGCAGATGAAGAGAGAGAAGTAAGAGCTAAGCTCGGCATTAATTCATGAAATCAGTCCACGGTACTCTCATCTTCCTTTCTATGGAATTCGGAAAATAGCATTTATTGAGAAACAATGAACTCCCCACCAACATCAACTGCACCCCTTTAATTTTCTCAATAAATGGTCTTCCACAAGTCAAACTCTTCTACTTTTTTCTTTTCCTTCTTTTTTCGTGGGTAATTAGCTATCATTCATTTTCATTTTCTCTTTGCAGAAGCAGATGATTGTTCTCTTTAATTCAATTTTGAACTATGGGTTTTCATCAGATGATTATTAATAGATTCGTCTTCTCAATTTTATTGGTTTGGTCATCGTCATCGTCAGTTGGGGCTACTAATTTAACTGAGTGCGATCGGTACTGTGGAGATGGTTCCAATGGTCCGCGTGTTTCTTACCCATTTGGGTTCTCAGAGGGTTGTGGGATTCGTTTGGATTGTACTGAAAGTACTGGAGATATCAGAATTGGGGGATATCAAATACAGAATGTGACTTCAGAGACTCTGATGGTCAACTTCCCGATAAATTGCAGCCGTCCGATTGAGGATCTTCAGCTATTTGATCGAACTAATTTTGGTATGACTTGGAGAAATGGGCTGCTTCTACGGAATTGCAAAGTCCCGAGGAGCGAGTGTACCATACCATCGGAACTTCTAAGCGCGCGTCTGAACTTAAGGTCATGTGATTCGAAGAAAGAGAACGTCAGTTGTTATTCAGAGGCAACGGCTGATTACTTGGATTACCAGAAACTGAGGAATACAGAGTGTAGAAGTGTGGTTTCTTCCATCTTGATTGGTATGGATAATGATACAACTAAGAGTTCTGCCATGTTCCTGGAATTTCAGACGATAGAATTGACATGGGGAATGGAAGGGGATTGTGCATGTGATGACGATGCAAATTGTATCAACGTTTCTCTTCCAGGGAACCGAAAAGGTTTCCGATGCCAGTGTACAGATGGATTCGACGGTGATGGCTTCCGCGACGGTGATGGGTGCCGGAAAGGTTAGTTCATTCCCCCGCCCCCCCTTCTCTTTTCCTTATAAATTCATTTTTTTTTCCTTCCTTATTTTTTCCTTTAAATGTTAAAATCAACTAATTAGCAACACTATTCACCGTCCAAGTTGTTAAATTATGTGGATAGTCTTAATTTAAAATTTTAAACTTTAGAGATAAGACACCTTTGTTTACTGTTCTCTTAGTTTTTTTTAGTTGATGTATTATTTTTGTCGGAGTTCGTTTGATTAACTTTTAAAATTAAATTATATTAATTTAATATTTTAAAATAAAAATTTAGATATATAAAAATTATATAAAAAATATTATAAATATTTTTATATTAATATCATTAAAAAACTATATGTTCATATCTTTTGACTTTCAAAAAAAAATTATAACAAGGGAGTGAAGAATTTCCTACGAGTAAAGAGAGATTCTTCAGCTTTAACTAGAGGTCTTGGTCGAGACTTCTTGGGTACGAAGTTGCTTTTGTTATGAAGCGCTTAATCTGTGAGACTTTTCGATGCGAATTTGAATTTAATCGGATTTCAATATAGCTATCGAATACTCGATGGAAAAAGAAAAAAAGATGAATGGATGAGTTTAACATTTAATATCTTACTGTTAAATTCATTGACCGTTGAAATTATGGGTTAATAATTGCATACTTATTGAAATTTTAGTTTTGAGTTTTGTTGAGGCCAATAAATTGAGCTCCATCCACCTTGTAAATATCTCATTATTGAAAATGCCAAAAGTCGAACTCAAAATGTGTATTAAATTTTGGTATATGGCAATTCAGAGACAAGGTTTATCTATTAGGGGTATGTTTCAAAGTTAATTGCTAGATGGCCTAATTATTGTTTGACTATGGGCAAAAAAGTGACGTGAGAGTAGTTTTTATATTTGGTTTGACCAGTAGAGACACGCCACAGAAGAAGGGCTATTGTTGATTTCCATGGAGATTTGCATGAATTGACTATGATTAAACTAATGATATTTTAGTGTCATTTAAGTTTTTTAGGAAATCTAAATATTCCACAACTTGTGTTAAAAGATTAGTGCATATGCGGCTGGTGTAGTCAATAAAGCCTTTTTCTTGTTGATTTTGATATGGTCGAATTTGGGTTCTAAGCTGTCGATTGTTGAATGTCTCCTCAATGACCTCCACATGCGACTTGGGATATCCAATTTTTTCATATTCCATTCATTAAAATTTTTATAGTTCCTATTTGGGCCACCCACATCTCTAGCTCCATTTCTACCTTATATTTCTATACAAATGTGAGGATAAAAATATTTTTCTCGATATCGTATTATCTCAAAACATGGGACATTTGGACTTGTCTCACTAACTTTTTGCCCCCATTAGGTTCCTAAGTTGCGCTGGCAGCATTTCCGCGTATTAGGCTTTTAGGTATTACTATACCTTCCACCTTCCTCTCTTCTTCCTGCACATGGACCCAAGAAACTTTTTTAAAAATTGAAATTTGTGATTTTGAATGCACGTTTTATTGGATATAAACTAATGTACCGTTAACAGTAAAATGGGGATTCTAAATGTGGCATTCTTTCTTGGATAAGAAAGGAAGAGTGTTGACTCTCCAACATTGTTATAAAGTAGAGAGGGTACTATGATATTTACTTCCACTATTAGTTTTAAATAATGAATCCGCCTCTAAATAGATTCTAGCCTTGTTTGGTCTTTCACAACAAGACGGTCGAAGAAGGATCTGCAAGTCTTGATGAGACTGCCTATTCGGAGTGGTATTGTAACTTAGTTTAGTTCAATCAAAATGACAAGTTTGAGCTCGATTACCTGAACTTGTGTTATTTAGATGGATTGAGCTCTCTACCAGGAAAAGTTGAATACTTCAATAAGTTACATATTATATGACACGGTCAAAATCTTACTGAAAAAAAATATAAAGAAGCATTTACTGGTTTGTTTTTGGCCTTCTCTGACTGCAAGATGGTGAATGTGATTGATGATTAGGTTTGAATCGCTCCACTCCGTAGTTATCAATTGGACAATCCCAGGTCAACAGATTTCAATGATTTTCTTGACTTTTAAGTTTATTATAAGGGACAGCACATGTTCACTGGATGTCCACATGTTTGAACGGGGCAAGTGAAGACGACCTGGATTGTAGAATAATTTCATATTTTATTGCTGAGTAAACGTTATGGTAAAAGGGACTCGAATCAATGCCAAGTCAACACTAAACCTCTCTAAAATATCAACTGGGCTAATGAGTAAAATTCTTTCGTTGTTTTCGCGAGAGAATTGGCCCTTGCTTTTCGTTAGGCTAATGAGTAATGAGAGAGTTCGCTGTTATGCCAAATTAAGTTTAAACAACTTAGTACCTCACCGGTATCAACGCCATCATTTGAAGGGATGATTGATTTATTTTTACCAGCTAATTCAGTGTGGAGGAAAGTGTCTGTTAAGAAAACATCTTGACTTGGAGATTTTAAATTTTAGACCTTAACTGACTAGTGTTTGTGAGATTCCACGTTCTTTGGTGAATTGATTTCACTCGTTGATCATGTACTTGCTTCATGATAGAGAGAGCATACATTTTCATTCTAATGATGTTCTAAGATACTTTATCAGTATATATCATATCAATTCTATTGCCCCAAAAGAAATAATTTTTGCCCCCACCCTCCGCCGTGATTTTTTGCCATATGTTCCTTCCTTCTACCTCTTTCTCTACTGATTATCTTCAGCATGTCATCTTTGTACTAACTTCCTCTCTCTACTTGTCTCTCCATCAGTTTCTAGATGCAATCCTTCCAGATACCTCTCTGGCCGATGTGGTGGAACTACAAGAATTGGTGTGCTCGTTGGAGGTAAATGTCTTCCTTTTTTGGGGTTCAGAAAATGTTAGTAACCATTATTTCTCCATTTGTTTAATGAACTAATGTCCAGTTCAGCATCTCATGCTGAATCATTTCCTGCTACTGTGCTTCAAATGAGCTATTTTGTGTCCGTCATATGTATAAGATTATGCAAAATTGCAAAGGAGTTGCTGTTCTTGTTAACTGATCAGTAAACTTCCGTGCCTGCTTACTCTTACAGGCGTTTGATTTAATATAATTAGTGAGTTTGATCTCTTCGTGGTCTGATGAAATTTGACCATCCACAGGGATTATTGCTGGAGCTGGTTTACTGTCTGCTTTAGCTGTTCTCTGCTGCTGCCTTCGAAGACGTTCTTCTTCTTTCAAGAAAAGAATGAGCGCGAAGCGCCTTCTCTCCGAAGCTGCAGGCAGCAACAGTGTTCCTGTATTTCAATACAAAGAAATTGAGAGGGCAACAAATAGTTTCTCTGAGAAACAGAGGCTGGGAATAGGGGCTTATGGCACAGTTTATGCTGGAAAGCTCCACAGTGATGAATGGGTTGCAATTAAGAAACTAAGACATCGAGATCCAGATGGTGTTGAACAAGTGATGAATGAGGTTAAGCTTTTGTCCTCTGTAAGTCATCCAAATTTAGTCCGCCTCTTAGGCTGCTGTATTGAAAATGGTGAACAGATTCTTGTTTATGAATTTATGCCCAACGGAACTCTAGCTCAGCATCTACAGAGAGAAAGGGGATCCGGACTTCCATGGACAATACGTCTCACTATCGCCACAGAAACTGCTCATGCAATTGCTCACCTTCACTCAGCAATGAATCCACCAATATACCACAGGGATATCAAATCTAGTAATATACTTTTAGATTACAACTTCAACTCAAAGGTTGCAGACTTTGGTCTTTCCAGATTTGGCATGACAGACGATTCTCACATTTCTACAGCGCCCCAAGGTACTCCAGGTTATGTGGATCCCCAGTACCATCAGAATTACCATCTTTCTGATAAGAGTGATGTGTACAGCTTCGGGGTGGTTCTTGTAGAAATCATTACAGCATTGAAAGTGGTTGATTTCTCTAGATCACACAGTGAGATTAACTTGGCTGCACTTGCAATAGACAGAATAGGAAAGGGTCGTGTGGATGAAATGATCGATCCATTTCTCGAGCCACACAGAGATGCATGGACTCTATCATCAGTTCATAGAGTTGCAGAGCTTGCTTTCAGATGCCTTGCATTTCATAGGGATATGAGGCCTTCAATGACAGAAGTGGCAGATGAGCTAGAACAGATAAGGCGCAGCAGTTGGGCATCATTGGAGGACAACGTATGTATGACTTCATCAGTGAATTCCTCTTGCTCATCTCCCCGTAGTCTGAGCGAAACATCTTTTCGTAGTACAACAACTAAGAAAGGAGTTGGAAGTAGGAGGTTGATTGTTCCGCAGAAGATAGCGAGTTCACTGACAACCATGGAGGAAATAAAAGATAGTTCCCCTGTTTCTGTGCAGGATCCTTGGTTAAGTGAAGAGAGTCCCCCTTCAACAAACAGATTATTAGGTAATGCTGGCCGATGATGACTTGAAAAAAAAAAAAATTCCTCTAGGTAGAAAACTGAGGTGGTCGATCATCTGTAATCTGGTGATAACACCAAAGAGTTATACAGAACTTCTCTTTGGAACGAAACTTTAATTGCTTCATACGCAAAATTATACATTATGGAGAATGTGAAATAGTATTTGCAGTGCCATGAATTTGAATCCTCCTTATGCAGTTCTGCTCCATTTTCCGTTATTTCATCTTCACTCGGTGAATTTCTCGGTTTCATCATTAAAGACCTCATGAATTATACATCATTTTCAAGAATTCTAGTACCTGGGATATGTTAACTAATTTATCTACATATAGATTTATCAAGACAGTGTACTATATAATAAGATTAATTGTTACACTATTCGAAATGCCATCCTTGAATTTAGCTAAAACACAGACAAAAATTAATTTGCAAATAACAATAATGAAAAAACATGAATCTTTTCAAGATTTTTGAGCTTCAGGTCCTAAAATACCATTAACAGCAGCTCCAGCCACCAAAACTCCAACAAATTCAGCTCCTGCCACGGCTCCAGCTTGCGCCAACCCACCAAAACTCACGGTACTCTCGATCTTCTGCTCCGCTGCTTCAATACCCTTCTCGGCCGTCACTAATCCTTTCTCCGCCGCTTCAATTCCCTTCTCTGCCGCTACAATTCCCTTGTCTGCCGCGTCGAACCCTTCCTTCACCAATTCTTCAGCCTCCTCCTCCACTTTCTTAAGCTTCTTTCTCAGTCCGAAAAGCCCAATGTCCTCAGCCTTGGACGGCATTTCCAGCGCTTTCAGTACCGTCGTTGCCGTCACCAAAGAGATCAACTGCCTCCGCCCTGGGAGAGCCATCTGCGCCTGCTTGGTAGGAGGATTTATGTCTGCATTTAGCACACAACGAGGTGGGAAGGTCCGTACTGTAAATGAAGTAGTTGTGGAAGCCATTGCCTTTGCTCTCTCTGCAATCAAAATGAGGTTCGCAAATCAGCCTCGATAACTCTCTCATTTTTTGGGGGTAACAAAATCACCGTCGATATCACAATCACAAAGAAGCGTGTGGCCTCATATTTTTCGAACGGACGAGAGAAAATACAAATAGGTTAATTAATTAAAAGCTGGAGAAGAAATTCTTTTTTTAAAAAAAAATTATACAAATAAATAAAAATATATTAATTATATAATTATAATTTAAATTAATTATAGTTCTCTATCTATGTTCTTTATATAGATAAAAAGATCTAGTAAATGGGATTGATTAGTGTTACTTAATAGGTGAAAATATTTTAAATAAGGTTGATGGACCTATTTTCTTCATAGATATAGCAAAGGAGGAATAATATAATTACTTATTAGTGGATAAAGATATTTATTAGGAAATGGGATTGGTTAATGTTATTTAATAAATACAAATGTTTTAACGAATACAATTGGTGGATATATTTTCTTGATAGATATAGCAGAAAAGTTGAAATTAACAAATGATAAGTATTTTTATATAAAATATAAAAATTTAACTTAATTTCTAAATATCTAGAACTTTCCAAATACTAAATTGATTTAAACACATAAATAGGCTTGAATTTAATTGTCCTTTTGACTTGCTAAGCTCAAGGAACGCTAACGTTAACGAGGAATATTGATGCTTGAGGGTCTTTTAAAAATAATTTTTTTTATTTCATGAAATTATCAATAAACTTTACTTATTTTCATTCCTCTTCGAAATCACTCATGAAATCATAATGTATATATTATTATTGCATTTTAATAGTTATTCTTCTAAGGAGCAACAATATTATAGGTGTGAAGGACTTAAATTATGATGAAGATAAAATTTATTTAATTTAATTTAATTGATTCACTTGAATCACAATATATGATTATATATGTGTGGTTAGCTTGCATTTGATTAACTAAAATTACACTACTTAAATAAATAAAACATTCTTATTGACTTTAAATTTGATTGGACTAATCACATCAATTGAACACATACAAAATCCCATATTACCATAAATTTGACTCGTCATATTATGCTATCCACAACATAATATTTGGCTAAAAAATGATTGCATTAAAAAAAAAAACTGAGATCAAACTAGAAGTCTATTATGTGTCCCAATAAAATTGTAATTTAATAAATATAAAATTAAATAATATATGTAATATCGGGATCGAATTATCAAAGAGTAATAAATTAATATGATTTGCTACATAAATTAAGATTGAATAATTATTTTTTATTAAATTATTACCATTAAGTCACATGCCTACTAATCTACTTGCCATTTAGAATATATGATCCATCAAACTACATAAATTAAATTTAAAGAATAAGTCAATTCAATTTGATTTAATTTGTCAATTGATCATATGAGAGTGCATACAAATTGGGAGGTTTCAAAAGATAAGAAGGAAAATAAAAAACAATTTGAGAATTATTGTTTCATCGGGTCATTGACAACAAAAACGTCGTCGTTTTTGTCAAAATGAAATTTATACTACATTTTTGCGCCATTCGGTGTTTTTTGGGTTTAAAAGAGAGGGAAAAACGAGGGCTTATAAAATTTCCGCTTAGAGTTGCCAATTTTAATCAAAGAGAGAAGATGGCTGAGGAAGCAGCAGTTTCAGAAATTACAAGCCCTCCGGTGGACCAAAACCAGAACTCGGTGAACGCCACCATCGAATCTGTTGCTCAGGGAGGTACTGAATCAACTTGCAACAACATAAACAACAGTAATAATGCCGAGAGTTCTGTGGTTACTTCTGACGGTGACCGTGAAAAATCCTTGGAGTACGCTGACGAGTTAATGGTGAAAGGATCCAAGGCATCTAAGGATGGAGACTATGGAGAAGCCGTAGAATGCTATAGCCGTGCCCTGGAAATCAGGTTAGGGTTTACCTGTTTCATTTCTTCACCTTTCTTTTTAATATCAAGGATATTTAACTGCTTTTATGGTTCGAAACTGTTTGATTAGATTCTCTCTAGTTAATTGTTGATTGAAATGTTAAAAAGGAGATGGTCTTTGGTAAAAAGGTGGTAAGCGTACGAGGGTTTAGGGTTAATTGTACTCCGGGTGTTGGGCTGTTTATATTTATTTGCAATTTGTCGTGCTGTAGAGTCGATGTGCAGAATATCCTGTTAACATGGGACTGATACTCAGACGCAGTACGGACTGTTTGAGTGATTATCAGACAAATAATCTCTTCATATATTTACTTCAAATTGCACTATCAGAAAAGGACAAAGTTCCTTTTTTGGTGCTGTTCAAATCCTTTCCGTTTGGGGATGATGGAGTTGCAGACATGAAGAACTACTGTATATAGGGTCGAGTTTTACAAGCCCTCCTGGACTCTTGGCGTTTGCAGGTGCCCTTGTCTGTAGCTAGAGACAATATGGACATCCGTTTCCCAGATGGTTAGTTGACCAATTGAAATAGGAATACTATCCATCAGTCTCTGCACATTATGCGCCTTCATTTTATTTCTTTTGTTGCAATTGCAATGCTGTTGGTTTACTTTAATTTAACTTTCTTTGTTACATGAATGTGTGGACATAAGTGGAGTATGTCAAAAGTTTTTCAAGTTGTTTCAAGGGCATAGTTGCTGTTTGCATCATACAATATGCTTAGTGTTGCTCTTTGCATCATACAATATGATTAGTTTTAGAGTTTTTCTATCCTTGTATATTAGCATTTTACGTAATTAGGCCATTTCTAGTAATTCTTTTTTGATGGGGACTTGTTTTGCAAAATTTTCAGGGTTGCACATTATGGTGAACTTGCTCCTGAATGTATAAATGCGTACTATAAATATGGGTGTGCTTTGTTGTACAAAGCTCAGGAGGAGGCTGATCCTTTGGTTTCTTTGCCAAAAAAGGAAAGTGAGTCTCAACAAGATTCTAATAGAGATGGCTCTGTTAAAAGTGTCGTTAGTTGTGATTCTTCTATCTCAAGTGCTGCTGAACCAGGTGGAAGTTCGAATGGAAAAGAAAAAGTGGAAGATGATGGTTGGATTCTTTTTCATTCTATTCTTATTTGATTTCTTGATAAAATTACTCATGCTTTATATTATATTAGCGACATCCCCTCAAAACATAATAACTGAATTGAAGAGTTCGTTAAGAAATTAACAAAATTAGAACTGATGCAAAAAGTGTTACTGAAATATGTTGTTTTGTCGTAAACAACTTAGTAATGTGAAGCAAAGATTTCATCACCTCATCCTGGTACTGTTTTCCTACTATAGAAATTAGTTATCTGCAAACTATTTGTCACTAATATCAGTTATCCTCTTTAGTATGATAATTTTTGTTGTGGATTACACTGTTATGGGACAGCTGCCGAGGAAAATGAAGACGAAGAAGAAAGTGACGATGAGGACCTGGCTGAAGGTGACGAGGATGAAACGGACCTGGATTTGGCCTGGAAACTCTTAGATGTTGCAAGGGCAATTGCTGAAAAGCACTCTGGTGACACAATGGAAAAAGTGGATATATTATCAGCTTTGGCTGAAGTAGCCTTGGAAAGAGGTTTGTCTTCCCTCATTAAACAATACCTTCATTACCTTAATTCGAATAGTGTTGTCAGACTAGTTTCATTTTCTGTGTGGGAAGTTGAAATGTCCATTGGGCTATCAACCACTTGACCACTTTCGTCTTGGTGGCTAAAATATGTACTGTTAATAGCAGGACTGATAATTAAGTTGTTATCTCAACTGAAAAACTCAGTTGATTTTATTCAAGCATTTTCCTTGTTTTGAGTTGCAATTCTAAGCTGCAAATACTTTATCTAACTCAAACTGTTTGTATCAACGGATGACAGCGGAAATTATATATGAGGATGACTGTTAAAGCATTAAAAGGAGAGTCTAGCAGTCAATGAAGTTTGACTGGATCATGGAGATCTGGATGCAAATTCTCCATAGTTAAAAAATCTTGGGTAGTTTCTGTCTACCAGTCTAAGTTTTTGTGGACCAGTGTAAAAAATGATGCACTTGTGGGGTGAGAGGCAGAAGATATCCGGTGAATTACTTGAGGCACCAACAAGTTGGCCCAGGACCACTATTATTAAGAGAGTGAGAGATGGATAGAGTCTGTGTTCTAAAGAATTATTATGTACAAAGCGAGGGGGGTCGCAGACATATGAATTGGGGGTGACTTTTTCTGTTTTTCACTGATTTTACTGATTTAGCTAGAGAAATCTAGTTCTATCACCAGCGAGTTATAGATGTTGTGGAACATGCTGTGTTGAGAGGTGGATTGAGAATGAGGAAGTGACCAACAGATTGAGGAGTTCTGGAGGCAAATGTTGGGGTGAGCAAGGATGGGGAAGTGATGTTAGTGGCTTGACAGAATGGTGGAACTCCATGCTGAGGCTGAGAGGTAAGAGGAACATGACCTATGTTGCTTGGATCCTCCAAAATGCCACTGTACCGATGTCTGATCCTCTAAAGGGAGAGCATATAGGTGTGATGAGTGGTGACAATTTTAGAGGCTTTGAGCAACATTACATGACCATGAGTAACAAAGCCTCTGTTCTCCCCATTAAAATCTAGCTCAACAACTTGCTAGCATTGTTAGGTGGAATCTTGTATTTTCATTCTAGATGGTTATTTGCTGCATGTTTCATGACTTGCTTTTGGAAGTCGTAGATGACTGGAAATGATTAAATGGCTGAAATAAAAATGACTTGAACTGAACTGATCAAACCAAATGCAAATGATTTGGGACCTTGAGTTGCCTTTTTAGTAGAAACAAAATGTTTATTTCTCTACTTCACATGCTATAGGATTTGTAAATGCTGTACTTTTCCTTTTGCAGAGGATGTTGAAACTTCCCTTAGTGATTACCTGAAGGCATTATCCATTTTGGAATGCTTGGTTGAACCTGACAGCCGCCATATTGCTGAGCTGTATCCTTATTAACATGTAACTTGCCTTAAATTAAAGGGATTGTTTTTTTTTTTTACCTAGATATAAGTAGTAAATTCTTTATGATGGTTTCTTTTAGTGCTAACACATAGGTGTTGCTTCCTCTTCCTCGCCATGTGATCTTAACTGCATTACAGCAACTTTAGGATATGCTTATGTCTGGAAATTGGTTCTAAGCATGAGGAAGCCATACCATACTGCCAAAAAGCTATTTCAACTTGCAAGGCACGGCTGCAGAGGCTCACTGAGGAAATAAAGCTTTTGTCAGAATCAGCAGAAAGAGAAGCTACTACTAATGAAGATCAGTTTGCGAGACAGTCTTCCAGTGCTTCGCAGTCTGACTCTGTATCTGCTAAAGAAGCTGAAGTTGAAACACTCACTGGTCTATCTGCAGAATTGGAGAAGAAGGCAAGTATCACTAGATTAGTTTTGATTAATGTCTTAGTTCTTTCTTATCATGTAATTGTGACTCTTCTGTTGCAGCTTGAAGATTTGCAGCAGTGCATGTCAAATCCATCATCTATCCTCTCGGATATTTTGGGAATGGTTTCTGCAAAAGCAAGAAGTATGGAGAAAGCAGATGCTTCTGTAGCTTTGAGCTCCTCACAGATGGGTGCTGGTACCAGTGGTAGCGGAAATTTTGACTCTCCAACTGTTTCCTCTGCCCACACGAATGGTGCAGCTTCAGCTGGAATAACTCATCTTGGAGTAGTTGGAAGAGGAGTCAAGAGGGTGCATCTAAACACAACTACAGAATCTAATCCAGCAAAAAAACCTGCCTCTGAGCAGCCGTCAGATAATGGAGATGGTGGTGCCTCGTAAAGAATGTGTTGTTACTGCTTCAATTAAGTAACGTTTAACATATAAGTTTAGCTTATTGACACATTGGTGGATCACCTTCGTTTGTTACACTCTCTGTTGGTTAGCTGGGAAGTGTGTTGCCACACATGGCATCAGTTTATTTCTTTTCTTGATTACATGTATTCATGTTGACTATTGTGTATGTGTTGCTTTGTTCCTTCCGCAGTATGTTTTTCATATAATCTATTTAAAGACTCAGAAGTTCACTTCTTTGAACGAAATGATAGCTTCGCTGGCAGACCAGTAATTGAACAAGTAAGCACTGTCTAGACTAATAGGTGCTGAATCTGCTGATTAACCATCATGGCAATTGGCAAGTGTAGCACCTTATCAACTTACGTATTTATTTTTAACAGAAGTTAAACACTTTGACCGTCATTCACCTATCTTTACCTTCTTCCAGTAAACTAATGGCTGTCAGTGGAAAAGGATTTGTCCTTTCTTCACATCATTTAACAAAGGCATCTTATGCTTCAAACTTTCGAGGCTTTGTTTGCTGTTCATCGTTCCTTATACTGTGAAATTTCTTACCTGTTAAAAGAGTTTTGACAATAATCCATATGCCATGTTTTCTTGGAAACAGAAGTTCAAATTCAGCAAAGGTGATATTAGGTGAATCTCTTTGTTGGGCTATGGCTTGGTGGGTCAATAGTAGTAGGCTTCATCCATTAGTTGATGAGCGCGTAGGTTGGTCTGGACACACCACCATTATCCATAATATGCTGTAACGCCATGGGATCGTTTATTCTATTATTTGTCCAAACCTTCATCCTAAGGAAATTTCTGGTTCTAATCAGTTGGGTGAATCAAGTGCTATTGTCTACTAGAGAATATTCATGCATAGGGAAACTAAAAGATAAAAGTCAGTGCTAGGATAATCCAACATTACTATAGACGTACGAATGTTTCTTTTTTTAATGTAGCCCACTTTTATTTCATGTGAAGCATACCTGCTCTGGTTCGTTTACACATTCCTAAAGATGCTCTTAAGTAATATGATTTAGTGCTAAGCGTACTATAACATGTTTTGTCTGTTGATAGTTGGACTAATATAGGTTCTCTACAGAACCAGACAAACACGAAGTGCCAATATAGTATCCTTTGTCTACAAGGATATTAAAGTAATGTAGCAAAAAAAGCATAATAGGTGAATCTTTCCGTGACAGAAAGAACCAATCCGATAACATCAAAGGAACGTTAAGGATTGGTCGTTACCATCAAAGTTGATGGAATTCCTTTTATAGGAGGTCCAGAATTGGATAAAAGTATACAAAAACAACACAACTAACTTAGGATCAGAGAGTTCCAACAAAAAAAAATGTGTTATAGAGTGGACTGCAAGAAATGTGGGAAAATCTCATGGGGTGGGTGTGGTAAACATTTGATCACCCTCTATGGTAACATTGAACAAGGCAAACATTGCAATTGTCGTCCTTGGCCTGGGATTGTCATTCACTCTTCACAGACCGCGGCACACAATAAAGAAATTGTGGCCCAAAACAAATGTGTTCCGACCGCTGCAACAGGTATATAGACAGATTTAGTTTGTAAATGTACCAACCCAGTGAATGTGACTCAATGTCTTCATATCCACTCTAATCATACTACAATTAATTAAAACGCATCATCATTTAAGTTTATGACTTAATCATGATAAATTTGATGAATTAATTAATATATTTCTCTGTATATATTATTTTTTTCCTACATAGTTTTTTAGATGTATGGAAATGGAGAAAATAAAAGGTCCACTATATATGAGCCAACGAGGGTGTAGAATGTTGAAGAAGATCTTAGGCCTAACTCACATCCCAAAAGCTAGCTCAAAGGGAGGAGGATTGCCTAAACCTTATAAGGAGACCACTCATCCCATTAACCACCAATGTG
>JAOTQJ010000049.1:24879049-24894427 GCA_025642045.1 Solanum sejunctum | reverse complement strand
AAACGTCTAACCTATGACGAGATTCAGAGCAAGACATACATGGAAGTAAAGGGAACTGGAACTGCCAACCAGTGTCCTACCATAGATGGAGGTGTTGACGGCTTTGACTTCAAGCCAGGCAAATACAATGCCAAGAAGTTCTGCTTAGAGCCCACATCATTCACCGTCAAGGCAGAGGGTGTAAGCAAGAATTCAGCCCCAGAATTCCAAAAGACCAAGCTTATGACTCGCTTAACCTACACTTTGGATGAAATTGAGGGACCTTTTGAAGTTTCTCCTGATGGCACCGTTAAGTTTGAGGAGAAGGATGGAATTGATTACGCTGCTGTTACTGTCCAGCTTCCTGGTGGTGAGCGCGTTCCCTTCCTCTTCACTATCAAACAACTTGTGGCATCTGGAAAGCCTGACAACTTCAGTGGTGAATTCCTTGTGCCATCATACAGAGGTTCTTCATTTCTTGACCCAAAGGGCAGGGGTGGTTCCACTGGTTATGACAATGCTGTTGCATTGCCAGCCGGAGGCAGAGGAGACGAGGAGGAGCTCCAGAAGGAGAACGTAAAGAATACTGCCTCTTCAACTGGAAAGATTTCGTTTACTGTTACCAAGAGCAACCCACAGACCGGTGAGGTGATTGGAGTGTTTGAGAGTATTCAGCCATCGGATACTGATCTGGGGGCAAAGGTCCCTAAGGATGTAAAAATCCAGGGTATCTGGTATGCCCAGCTTGACTCGTAGAGGGATCTTTAGACCTTGTGGATGATTTCTTGGTTTTTAATTTTGTTATAAGTTATTACAAGGTTTGAACTTTCTGTGACCCACTTGGACAAGTATTGAGACTACTATCTTGCTGTATATTATCAAGTAAAAGTAATAATCCGTTCAGATAGTGAGTTTTGCAAAATGCTTCTAATGCTAAAGTTGAATGCAATCTATACTGCCTGGGCTAGGATATAATCGTCGAATCTGTCTCTGTGCTTCGCAATCCCAATGAAATGATAATCCTTACCACGTGCCAATCCGACAATTGATAAACAGCACGGTTCAACTCACAGTTTTAAGATCCATTAAACAATCATCTCTTCAAATGGAACACTATTTATCGCGAAGACTTTACATACAGTTATCGCTTATCTTATCAGTCTTCATATCTTTTTGGATTTCAGAAAATGCCTATTATCTAAAGTTGACATTCTCAAGTTCTCAAAGAAGACGATCATTTATAAATATTTATTCATTTCTACTGAATGGTATCACGAACAAAGTCATTCATGTCAATAACAAGCGAATGGCAACTTAAAGGAGCATAGGGAACAAGGAAAGAATAAGCGTTCTGGTGAATTACGGCGAGAAACAGTAACTTCATTTTACTTTCACAGAAAAGGTCACTTTATATAAAGAATAAGGGAGTATCATAGGGGATATCAGGAATTATAGGATGGATCTTAAGAAACATGAAGTTACAAATCATCATCGCTAATAGATTTCTCAATAATGTCAATGCAGACACCCACAGATTTCCCTTGAGTCATTGCCTCTGCAAGCTTAGCTCTTGCCTTCTCATGGCGTCGCAAAATGAGGACTGTGTTCAGTACAGCCCATCTCACCTGCGAATCTGCCTTCTTCTGTGTAAATCCCAGGCTTTTCAGTAATGCATCCAACTGTCATGAAGGAATTTTTTATTAGCCTTAGTTTAGCATTTAGTGTAGAAACAATCATTTTGGTGAAAACTGTACGCATGCAGGATCTAGCAAAGTGATGTAGGAATCTCAGCCTTACACAATTTCATCAAGAAAAAAGTAACAGGTTCAAGAACGAACTCTTTATGCATGAAAGTGAACAGCAATCTACGATAAATCTAGGTAGGAGTACTATTGTTTAATGTTAAATATAGCAGTTACTTATAGTAATAGCTCTTGTTATTCTTAGAGGAAGAGTATCTAAGGATTGCATCTGCTAGTTATTGCACTTCAAATAGTATAATTCTGTGATGTCATGTCCTAAGTTAGATGTCCCACTCAGTTGAGATACAAACTAAACCAAGAAAGTTGGCTTTTCTTCAGAGTAGTGGAGGCAAAGGAATGACATAAACCTGATTAATGTCAGACAGGCCTCCCTCAGCATACCCGAACAAAAGATACTCAGTTGCTACACCTGCTAGTGCGATACATGAAAACCTGTTCAACATCTGTCAGACATGCTTTGTTAGTGAAGGAATCATATAACAGGTGAAAGAAATAAACATACATGATAATTATTATTAGGATAAATACCATGGCTGTTACTTTTCCGCTATTTACCTGCATGATAAGAAATCAGGGTCTAATTAGAGAAAGAGTGATTGTACTCTTACATGATAATTGCACAGCCCAGAAAGCTTAAGGAAGAAGAAAGAGCAATATTCAAGGAACAAACAACACTGAAAAGCTTTACTGGAGGTAAAATATTGATAGGAGACTACCTACTTCCTCAATAAACTCAAAGTCCACAAAGGCTGTTCCTGCTTGGATGTTTAACGATCCTTGCTTCTTCAAAGCATCCAAACTAGTGAGTTCATATCCCTTAGGAAGAATACCCAGCAAGTAGGCAATCAAGAAATGCCCAGCTTCATGCTAAATCAGAATTGGGGGATAAAGAGCTTGTTATAAGTAAGTCGAAGAAAAGAAAGACCAAACTGATGAAGACTTTCATAAAGAGAAAAGTAGAGGTAAAGGACAAGGAGATTAAATACTTCTGCAGACATTGCGAGCAGGAACATGAAAATGAAGAACCAAATTCTGAAGATCAATCAATTGATAAGTCTTTTGCTAGACGTTCCAATCAAAGAGAGTTGAAAACTAAAGCCCTTTTAGTAGTTTTTCCTTCGGGAGAAGTTGGAAACTATATCTTCTTTAGTGTTCAGCATTTGTATGTGAGTGTAAGTGAGAGGGGACAGAAAGAATGAGAGAGATGAATCTCACTTGAATAACCCTGTTATGATACTTCTGACTGAAAGTATGGCCAATTGTATCAAGGACCAAAGCACCAACTCCTCCATTGAAAGAAACCTATGCACAAATATGGATAACTCAGCAATTATGCTTGAAATGTCTCAGAACACATAATTCCATGTTTTAGGCTTCTTACTTTGACCACTGTTGACTTGACTAACTTGACTAACAGTTAAATATACATAAACAAGAGTAAACTGTTATCACAAGATTAGAATGTTCTCTTTTATATTCCTGAAATATGACATAACATGAAATTAGAAAATTTGTCAACTGAACATTCCCAATGTGATTTTCGAACGTTGAGAAATGGCACACGGGGAACAAGAATTATTTATCTGGAAACATGTCAAGCTAGTAACTTTTTCATGAAAGCTTAATTTTTACAGAGCAATTTCGTAGTTTGACGGCATGTGATAAAAGTAGTCTTTGACAACCCTTTCGTAGTAAAGCTATTGGAGCACTATATTGGAGATCTTGGTCATATTGGTGATTTTTCTTGTGTTAGTTGGTATTCAGTTTTTGTCCTCCACTTGCAGATATTCTTTTTAACCTCTCTGGTGTAGATTTATCTCTATCAGAATGTCTTCTATAAATGAAAACTGAAGCTGGTGACTACTAGAAATGTGGTTATTTGTTCCTAGTAACTTGTTTAAAGTAAAACAAGACTTTGAGTTTCACAGAAAGAAAATAAACCATCAGTCTTGTAAAACTTGCAGAAAATCAACTGCTTGATGAATCACAAGGCTCTGACCTTAGCAACAAACTTTGAAGAAATCTCTAAAGAAAAGATACAAAAAGTGCTCTATGAACAGCCATAGAGGAATTCCAGAAGACAAATTGACAGGCATCTAAGGAGTTTACCAAGTCTAGAGTCCACAGAAACAGAACCCCAAGAGAAACATAAAGGATCTGTTGTGGGCTCAAATCAAGCGCATACCATGCAGCAGAACCACTTAATATAGCAGCAATTTGGAGATTTCTTTCAATTGCTCCAAGGGTGGCATCAACTGGTGATAGAAGAGATACAGTTTCTATTCCATTCAACCTCAATTCATCCAATGAATACAGCCTCTGTGGTACCTGCATGAACCTACACATAAAGTTAAAGCAGTTTCCTACATAAGCTCAGAGATTTACAAGGCAAATGTTTCTTCCATAAACTTGTAAGGTTAAAGCAGATTTCTAACACAAGTTGCGAGAGTAACAAGGTCAATGTCTGTCCACTAAAATTGAAATGATTAACTATTCAACCTGGCTAGATAGAGTTTATCAGTAAAAGTACAGCTAATTGCTAACAACTGAAAGTAAGCTTGCGCCCTTCATTACAAACCATTATATCTACATACATATAACTAAAAACTTTATAACAAATGCAAATAGATCAACCAACAAAAGGAAAATAGGTTTAACTCCTCTCTAGACAACAATATCTCAAACCTAGACAAGGAAACTTTGCTATAGTCAACAACAATTACTCAGTGGGCAGATAAGTTGAGCCTTAGCTCTAGGTTGAATAAAAACAATCAATCTATCATAAAACCTCCAATTTTTGACTTTGTTGAGACTGTGGCAACTGAATTGATTCGAATAGGAAATGGTAACGAAGAGAAGATTGCAGAAAAGAACCTGTCTAGCGGCGCCGAAACACCTGAGACCACCAGGTTTTCCCTGCAAACTCTTGACAAGAGACAAAGCAGCCCTTTCATCCCCCTTCATTAACTCCTTATCCACCTGTTCCAACACCGATAAGCCGGACAGTATCCGTGAATTGCTCGATCGCAACTGGGAACAACATAGCAATCCACCACAATATGCAGCAATACTACCCATTCAACATCAACTAACTGCAAACTATAGAATGAATGTATAATTAGTTAAAACAAACAATGTTTCTACAATTTCAGCCACACAAAGATAAGGCTCCAGGTGTATCCCGCTGTCACTCAATTGTAGATGCGTTTACTGTATAATGATACATTACAAAAAAAGTAGTTAACTTCATATGGCCTATACACTTTACTCCCGCCGTTTCGTTTTAACTGTGGTCTGCGGTAGAACCATTTTAGGTCTTCCAAAATCATTATTAGGTAGAGTACTTTAGAATTCAAGTAATTATTTTCAATTATTTCCTTCAAATTTTAAAACTATGCATAATATTGTTTCCAGAAAAATTTAAGAGTAATTTATAACAATAATAACGGACTTAGTCAAATTGCGGGAATACAATCGGATATATGTATTCAATATGCACAATATTTATTGTATCCAGTGGACAATTGAATCAGTTGGGTCAAATTTGAGTGGATTATATTAGATTAAGACAATAAATGGGTCAAAATTCAACCCAATTCAAATTTGTTTGGGTCAAAATGGATTGAGTAATGAGTTATAGAATGAGTCAATACTCAATCCAACCCAACTTATACTAAGTTTTACTTACTTTATTTATTTATTTTTAATATTTTAGTACTTAATTAAATTAGATTTTTTTTAGCTATATAAAATATATTAAATATTAAAAAATATTTTAAAAATATGTTGACAAGATTTCTCTTAAGTCAAATATTAATCCAATTTTAAATGGGTTGAGTTGAGATAATTTGAACTAATAAAATTGAAAATTATTAATTTGCATAAACTTCAATGGATTGTACGAGCTAAACGAATGGGATTTAATTTTATCATCCCTGATTACATCCCATTTTGTTGAGCACCAATTAAGGCAAATTGGTTATCATTTAAATTGAGTGCCCAAAATAACTAAAACGACAATTAAATGAAACTAAAAGCATAAATTTATACAAATATATCTAGCAAAAAGCAATGGCATTTCTCTTACAAAATGCATTGGAAAATACTTGAAAGCTTTTTGTTTTTTGATCGAGCAAGGTGATAAACATAGAATTAAAAAGCAGAAGAAGAAATGAGATTTTTATTTTATTGAATCTTGTTAGTATTTTTTTGATATTTGACTAATGATATTTTTCTATTTAGCATTTGATAAGGTATTCATATTAAATATATTTAATATTATTTTTATAATTTATTTGATATCCTCAAAAACTCGTTAAGGTAAATTAATTATTTAAAAATTTATCATCTATCTTAATTATATTCATTAGTCTGGATAAGTTAATAAACCTTAGAGGTGTTCCATTGTGATTTTGATGAACTTTTTAATACTTTTAGTATATTTTATGTTGGATAAAATGATAACATAATTATTTTTCTAATATATATTGAACTTTAAATTCACTAAGATTTAAATTAGTTTATTTATTTGAATTGGTTGTACTCATTTTATAATGAGTAAAATATGGTATAGAAAACACATTTGGAGTAGTAAATAATTAAGGCATTATTCTTAAAAAACAAGTCGTATTGCTCCGGTGTTCCTGAGCAATTTTTTAAAGCTGTTTTTTCTGCCCCTTTTTCCATTTTCCCCATTCTCTCACCTTCTGCAGATTTCTTTGAATTCTATAGGAAATTAGGGCTAGTACTTTGCCTTATTCTTCTATTCTTCAACAGAAGAGCATCTGTGCGTCTACCTCTTCTAATTTTGGGTTTAGGTATGTTCGAGTTTCTGTAATTCCTCTTTGATTAGTTGTTATGTGAATACATCCTTATAGCTTTGGGTGAATTCTCAAGTTGATGAAAATTGCTCCGTAAGAGGATTGAGAACTACAGCAATTTGATAATTTGCTGAAATCACATGTTCCTGGAGAATTTGACCTTATTTTGAAAGATGCTAATTAACTACTCCCTTGTTATCATACACTTTGTCTATAGCTAGAAGCCTAGAACAGAGTTACATGTTCAGATACTTGGAGAATATATAAAGTTTATTGATGAGTCGCACAGAACCGTTTATGGTTCTATAAACACGAACAGACATGAGCCTTATCAGGATGACATCAATAACATACCCACACACCCAGTGTGCCTTACCAGGATCGATTACTTCTTTACAATCATTGGCTAACGTAAATATTCTTTCAATCCAAATCATTCTTCGGTTGGCTAACATGGGATGATCGGGATTCAAAAAGGAAATAACAGTCGTAAAGAACTACTGCTACTATTTGGAGTCCACTGGTAGAACTGCTTCTCTACCAATGAAGTGGAGTATACTTCTGTGAGATATCATCAAGCACTTCCTCTTAAATTGTTACCCAAACTATTAAAGAGTTATCTGGCTTATGGTAACTGCTTCTCTAGTACCTAGGAGGGAAAGTTTGGCACCTGAGGCCAAATGATGATTAATCAACTATGTTCAGCTTCTTTTAGTCTCGTGATATAAGTAGAAGTAAAAGAGAATATTAGAGAATATTAGAGAATAGGGCAATCATTAGTTCTATGGGAGAAACCATTACATCAAAGTTTAAATTTACTAGGTAAGGTATTTGACTTGTTAAACTCATGAAAGTTGTACTAATAATATCATTTGTAGATTGGCGTCTAGCATTTTTTACCATCCTTAGATAGAAAAGTGGCATAGTTGGGTGCAATGTTTTTTTCTTACATTTCATTGACATGCACAGTGATATCTAAGAACGGACTATGGAGAAAAACATACATATCTTCTTTCGAATTCTGTCTATACCAAATTTTGCTCAAATTAATTTTGAAACTTTATTTGGACTACAAGTTAATGGATTAATATATATGTGAAGTCTGGACCCATAGTTTGATTGTATCTATATCATCGCATAGTAGGGTGTAATGCCCTATACAAATCGGTGTATCTTTATCCTATCTATTTCCCTTATGTGGTTAGCTGGTTGCTTTGCTTTTCCTTCTTTTTTCTTTTTCCAATTGTGGGACTTGTTTGACTGAATCCTTTAAATGGATATTTGGATCCAAAAGAATATGTTGTGTCATTTTTTCTTAACTTTGTCTCTTATTGTTGTTACTAGGAAATCCAACACTTCAATACTCATTTATTCTCTGTCAATTTTTTCTTGTTTCTTTCTTAAATAAGTTTTTTATTTGTCGTTACTAGGAAATCTTATACTTCTATACTCTTTTAAGTGTCTGTCATTTTTCCCGTTTCTTTCTCAAGTAAGTTTGTCTTAACCATAATGTAAGCACATGGAGCTAGTGGACTTGGCTTGAGTTTACCCTTTCTTTTTAGTTCTCTTCATTCATTTCAAAATGACTGTCATTTCTGCATTGAACTTGATGTTGTGAAAGAAGGAACATTTCTTTCAGTGTGAACTGTGTGGACTTAGATTAATCGTTCTAGTCAATTAAAAATGCATTATTTTCAATCACATAAGATGTTGGTCAGTTTTGGCCATCTTAGTGGAGTTCTAAGGTCAATATGTTTTTTTGTCTTTAGATGGTCTACTTATAATAAGTGTTTAACTTACTTTTAGATTTAAACTTCTTGTTGAAGTTAAGTTGCGTTTGTTTAGTTATTTAGATGTATTCTTAGGAAATAGTGACAGATCCTTTTAAATATTCAGTTATTCTTTAACTCAAGAGGGCGAATAGTATGTTGATTGTCGTGATGTTTACTACTTAGCTCCTGTCCTTAGAGAAAACTACGTGCTATTTTTGTTGTCAATTTTGATTTCTCATAAACCATGACTTTGGAATTGGAGCATAACTGTAGATGCTGATGTTGAATATGCTGGACAGGTTAATTGCTATAGTCATGATTGATAAACAAATTGACAGTAAAGATGTGGAAGCTCTGGAGCATAGAGATGAGAGCAGATCCCTTCAAATAAAGTTTCTGTTTTTTGCCCGTGCTAGAGATCTGACTGGCATGACTGAAATGCCATTGGAAGTTTCTTATGGTAGTACTGCCGGTGACTGCTTGAATAAGGTCATTTCTCACTTTCCACGCTTGGAAGAGATTCGTGGGTGCATGCTTCTTGCCCGGAATGAGGAATACACTGCTGAGTCTACCACAGTCAAAGATGGAGATGAATTGGCCATTATACCTCCTATTAGTGGAGGCTAACTCAGTTTCTGAACTGCAAATATAGGGAAGTCGAACTTCGTTGTACTTGTATGCATGTAACCATTTTACTAAATTGTTGATTTGTTCTCTGATGTAAAAATAAAATTCTCTCACTGTATGTTTTGGTTAAATCATTGAATCTGAAATCTTGGAACAGTGGAGAGTGTAGCAAGATCTATGGCCCATGAAAGATCTTAAAATGTATTACCTAATGGAATCTTGATGGATTTGCAATATTTGCCCCAAGTGGAGGATCATCATTATAAAAAGGCATAATATATAAATATGTCTTTTAATTTAGTTTCAATTAGCATCTATATCTTTAAACTTTTGATGTACACAATGGATGTATACAAGTAGATATTTAGACTTGTATAACATTGAATAAGTAGATATATACATAGGAAAATATCATGTAAAACATCAAGTAGGATATGTGTGGTTCAATTTTATATAAATGTCTATTTGTGTACACTTAAAATTGAAGAGTATGAATGTCAAATGAAATTATGTTTAAGACACGTTTATATATTATTCCTAGTAAAAACTATAACGTCAACGAGTCTTTAATCATCCAAAAAGTAGAGGTTTGTGATTCAATTTGGCTATATACTTCTGCTTGCTAGGATTTTCTTTATAAATTTAGTGAATTTGGGTCTAGTTTTACTTGCTAGTAAATGTCATTCTTCATTTCCAAAGTGTGCGTGTTTTTTTTCCGTTAAAAAAAAATAATGTATTTTTACACTATGTGGACCATGATTAGGAACAATACAAAGTAAAAATCAATTTAAGACATGGAGAGAGCCTACAAAACCAACCACCATAGTCCAAGATCTAAATCAATTAAGCCTTAAAAAAACTGCAATGTCACTGGCACTGCTAACTAGGGATCTATACACACTACATCTCCGTCATCTTCGAGACATTCATCGGAATTGGAAGTACTAGCAGTAGATTGCACTTCGCGTTCCAACCGTTCAAGAGTAAAGCAGTCTTCTGTCATACAGTATGGGTAGCCCTTCGAAATCTAAAATTTGCTGGAGCACTCTCTAAGAAGAGGTTTATATAGCACAAAACAAAACAGAATCTTCATCATTTCTCTGCTGCGGAACCTTTGGAATCATTAGAGGGATTTTCCTGATCTGGTCCTTGGTTTCTGGCCTCTGGTCTATAACAAATTTTCTGATCCCAGGTTCAAATCTCTCAGGGTTCGCCATATGCAAAGAATCAAGCGACAACATACAAGGACTTGTTTCTTTAGATTGTAAACTTTCACCAAGGTGACAAAAGATCAGGAGACTCGGGTGACACCAGAGAACAATGGGTACAAAAATATACTCTTTCGAGAATATCTTCTCTTTTGCAATCACCTTAGCTTTGTAAGAGTGTTCCGAGTACAAGGAGAAGCACAAGCTGTCAAGGTATGTAAATGCATTTCTCCCATCTCCCGGATGCAATTTCCATATGCGATGAGCCTAACCCCTTTTGACTGCTGTTCCGCCTTGATTGACCATGACAACGAGAAGCACGCTGAGATATAACTTCAGAATCCGTTGTATCAGCTGTTTTACTACTTTTCTTTCTTTTTCGTGAATGTGCTTGTGGTTTGAGCTGCAAACAACCAGAAGCTTGCTGTGGGATAACTTCAGAATCTGTTGTATTAGCAGTTATCTTACTTTTCATTCTTTTTTGTGAATGCGGTCGTTGTTGGAGCTGCGAACAACAAGAAGCTTGCTGTGGGATAACTTCCGAATCCGCTGTATCAGCTGTTATCTTACTTTTCCTTCTTTTTCTTGAATGTGGCCATGGTTTGAGCTGCGAACAACAAGAATCTTGCTGCGGGATAACTTCAAAATGGCTTGTATCAGCTGTCACCTTACTTTTTCGTGTTGGTAGACGTGATCGTGGTCTGAACTTGGGAGTCCTGTATTAATCCTCTCCTTATCAGTCGCAGAATTCTGCAGTCCCTCATTTGATCTTTGGAGTTGAGGAACATTTTTCTACAATGAGCAGTTTTGATACAGATTCCGTGCTTCTCCAGGTACAAACATGGATGCCTTTGATTTGCAGGAGCATGCATATGATTCACAATTTCAGGGGCAGAAGATTCTGAAGGATTGTGAAGAAGGGGGTTGTCAGTGCAGTTCATCCTCACTTCACGCTTCCGCTTTGACATTCTTCTCAACCTCAATGTGTAAGTTTTCAATAGTGAGAATTCAAATTTCCTGTAAAATGAAAGGACCGTAAAAGTGGAATGGTGAAAAAATTATAAAATGATGCAATAATTATTGTATGCAAAAAAGAAAAGAAACAATCCATCAGTATATAAAAGCAAAGAAAGGAGGAGGAAAAACGGTGAGAAAAGTCCACCTCCACCGCTTCTATTTTGTATTTGCGCAATTACTGGAGTTATTTGTTTCGGAAGCCAGACAGGATGAAATAAAAGACATGAAAGGAAAGCATCAATTTTTTCTCAATTACGTCAAAGACATTTCAAATTTTTTCTCCTTTTCTTTCTTCCTCATCGATGTAAACATGGTATAGTATGCGTACGAAGCTAAAATTGAACATGACTCATTATATAAGCAAATTGATTGAGTCTTGAATTTTCTAATATTATTAGTTGATTGAGTCTTAACTTTTCATCTTCTTTTTTTCTAATAGGATTGAGTCTTCCGTATGTAGAGTCACGTCCAATTCTAGCTTAGTACTTATACTATGTCACGTTTACGTTAACGAGGAAGAAACAACTAAACAGAGAAAAACCGAAAAAATTAAAATGTCTTTGATGTAATTGAGAAAAAAATAATACTTTCGTCTCATCTTTTTTTTATTTCATCCTACCTGACTTCATAAACAAACAACTCTAGTGGTTGCCCGAATACAAAATCGAAGCGATGGTGATGGACTTTACACCAATTTCAAAAGTTCATGATTAATAAATTACATGATGTGATTAAATTACTTAATACATTGAAACTTTTATTTGATCCACTCATTTTGGGATTAAAATATCCCTTGATTTCATGATGTGACAGAATTAATGAGAAATTTATATATATTGAAGCTGAATTTCTCCACTCATTTTGGATTTAAAACATCCAATAAGATGTGACATTTCTTTGGCTTAGTAGTTCGATGTTACTGCCTTCAATTTTCCTTTCTATTCATAAAATTAATTGTTTGTATTATTATTTTGGGGTTTCTCCGTTATGATTAAAGATGCTCTAATGAAAATTCTCATTTGTTTGATGTAAAAGAATTAAAGAAGAACTACAAAATATATAAATAATTGAGTACTATTGCATGCTTTTTTGCACAAATAAATAAATAGATAGTGTATCCATAAATCATGGTCATCTTGTATTATCATAATTCATAAGTAATGCATTCCTACAATTAATAATTAATTTTAGGTGATATTTGCTTTTAGACAAGTCGTTGTTCAAGAAAAATGAGCAAATCATGAATGAAACATATCATCATCTATTTTTAACATGTTTTGCTGCTAAACATATTTGGGATGAATTTTCAGGTGGGACAGGAATCAAGGTCCTTTTTACTTTCTAAAGAAAACTATTTATAAATGATGGTATGCATACTGCTCTAGCAAGCTAAAACCTCTCTTTGATGTTGTCTCTTGTTTTATATCATTGGAGGGAACAACCAGTAACCTGGTTGTCTCAATTAAGTCTCTAGTTGCTGGTTGAACAGTGGTATTAGCTCCTTTAGAGCTCAATCTATTGAACAGTAAGTTAGGATAAAATCGCGACTGGTAAATCAAAGAAAATCACAAGATTTAGGTTATTTGATTTAGGGCAGTCAAGAATGAGATGCATGTCCATTAGAATAATTGGCAAAGTTGGTTGACAACTTCATCAATTGAAGAGATCACTGGCCATTAGTCGAAATTGGGTTGAATAAGTAAGATTCCAAGGCGTCAGTGAAATTTTTGATGCACTAATGGACTCTATCCAAGCCCAGGCATGTGAGTAATAGGTAAGCTCATGGATTTCATCATATGAACATGCGTCACAAGGAGGAGATGATGCAGATCGACGAGAACCGAGCGGACTTGCCTTTACAAGTTAGATCTTTCTTGATCTGCTCCTTTTTTACAGTAATTTTATTAGATTTTGTGTTGTGAGGATGGGTGAGCTCATAAATTTCATCATATGAACATGTACCGAGATAGCTATCCTCGCCACAAGGGGAGGATGATGCACATCGGCGAGAACCAGAATAGAAAAGGAACAAACTTACTTTTACGAGATAGTAATTTTATTAGATTTTGTGTTTTTAACTTTAGGACATTATTTGGACTGATTTTGGATTTGTAGATGATGGCCCAATCGGACTTTGCTTCTGTTAGTCTAACTAGTTTAGTGGACGTATTCTGCACGATATGTTATATTAATTTAAAAATTTATATATAAAATAGATTTATTATTAAAATAAATATAAGATTTATATAAATAATTAATTAATTTTTAATTTTTAAAATAATTATTAAAAGAGTAGTTTAATATCTTTAATGTAATTTTAACTATTCTTTTTCTTTTTTAAACTATTATATTTCATATTTTTGTTAACAAAATATTTAATAATCTAAATTTTAAATTAATTTTAAATTCTTATATATTAAAAAAATAATAGTAATATTTTTTTCTTCACAGTATAAATAATTATCTATATAGAATAGTTCTAATCAAGAATGAATTTTAAATATAAAGAAATTTGAATTCAAAAATTAATATTGAAATTAAATAAATAAAAAAATAAATGCTTAATTTTTTTTAAATAATAAAAATATGATTTTATCTTAAGAAATAACTTTTAATGAAGAATACAAAATTTAAATAATATTTCTAAAAATTTTAAATAAAAAATAATTTTAGATAACTATTTTGAGAAATTATGATAGATAATTGAGACAACATTATAGTTGGCCCAGTGAGAATAATGCAGAAGATCTCCATATTGTATATAGTTCAAACTTAAATTCTCTGCATTATTCTCATGAAGCTGAGAAGAAATCATAAATATAGAATGGGCTGGCATTTAGGCCCACTCAAAAATATTTTAAAAGTACACTACTATTACTACTAATTAACTCCGTGCTCAATAGATACGTTAATATTACCCCTTTACATTTTGTCAATGCCAGCTTTTTATCAAAGCCAAAATTAAATTCCACGCTCTATTAAAAGAAAACAAATATTAATACGATATGGTGTTTCTATTTATCGTTTATAATATTACAGTACCTTTAGAATTATAACATAACAGTATCTCATAGATTCAATATCATTTCATAATTTACACAAATCTTACTTATATTTTTGTGAGACGGATAAATTATTTCTAGTAGACCTTCAGCTCTATAAAATATAGTGCTGCGATATTTCTTACTACTAAGTTTGTGGTGTCTCGTAGAAGATTCGAAGACATGCAGCTTCATCAAATCTAAAAACAAATTAATAGACAGCTTGATGAGATGCACGTGCATTGCATCATTCAGAAAAAGAAAAAGAAAATCATATCTGTTTTTGGGAAAATAATACAAGTATCACATTGACATCATAATAATGTACAGATTGAATGTTTATGAACCAATTATACTGAGTTGATTTGGTGTCATGTTCTTAGATTTTAATCTTTAGTCTATGTTGATAAGCTGTGTACTATGCATGGTTTCTTTCTTAGTGAGCATTACAATTAGAAATAGTCCACTTGTTATCTGTAATTATACTCTCCATCATGAAAAAGTTGTCATGTTTCTCTATTTCAAAGTCAATTTTATTTAAATTAGATTATATTAATTCAATATTTTATATTTAATTTTTTGTCATGCTAATTTGATGATAAAATATATTTTAATACCAATCAAATAAAATTTATATCATTTGATTCTTTAATATGGAACAGACGGAGTACTATTTTATTTATATTTATCAAATGTAAAATCAGAGGTGACAAAATTAAACCTAACCCGTCTAATCCGATCAATTCGTTAAAGTTTGTACCCCATCCATTTATTAGTCTAATCCATATCACCTCAACTCATTTAAAATTGGTTTGATATGCAATTCGAATTAACTTGAGAGAGATTTTAGTCAAAATATTTTTAAAATATTTGATGTATTTTATATAGCCAGAATAAAAACTAACATAATTTAATTAAGTACTAAAATATTAAAAAAGAACAAATAAAATAAGTAAAATTTAGTGAAAGTTGGATCCGTTAGATCTTAACCTGCTTTATAATCCATTTTAATCTAAGCAAATTCGTATTAGATTACAGGAAAAATGCCTTCGCCTGATTTTTTCCAAAAGGTACTTATCCAGCAGTAGATCCTTTAGATTCAACGTCAACCATGCTTCAACCTCGGATCGTTGGTGAGGAACATTACGAAA
>JAOTQJ010000049.1:24840556-24850846 GCA_025642045.1 Solanum sejunctum | reverse complement strand
ATCTATACTTAGTTTGATGGGTACCCGAAAATGAATTAAACAATTAGAAAAGTACCATTATATATATAGAGAGAGAGGAATGTGGAAGCACCATTATACGGAGGAAAAGATTAAATTTTTATATATATTTTTTGTATTCTTACTTAAAAATATGCTAAATATTGATTTACACTGAAAAGTAATACATATAGTAAATTGTTTGGTAAGATATTATGATATAAAATCGCAATAAATACCATGATTTACATTGCTAGAAGTTCAACTCTATGCCTATTTCCCAATAAATCAAAAAGGGCTAGTTAAATCAAATCTACCAAAAAGAAAGAAGGAAAAAAAGATATACAACCAAAGCATTAGAAATGGTATACTTTTTAGTTAGTTGAGAATTTCTAATTTTTTGTTCAGATAAAATTAATTGTGTAAAGATATCAGCACTATGCCAAGTGAAATACAATGTGATTATGACATCATAAGTAAATTGATAGATGTTATAAGGCCATATTCACCATACTAGTATCCGAAGAGATAACTATGGAACAAAATGAAAAAAGTCATGTCAGTGTGTGAATAATTTCAATTTTATGTTCAATTAAAATGACAATTTGAGATAATTAAGGAACAAAATTATTGAACATAGACAGAAAAAATAAGATTTGTATAGCTCTTTAAAAGATAGTATATTTGTAAAACTATTTTTTTTATTTATATGCACAATTAATGATTTTTTTTTGCTTTGTACCCATTATTTATAATTAAGTAAAATTATATTTTTATTAAATAATCACTAATGTTTACTAACTCATGTAATTTTTTCTTTATAATAGGCTTTTCAGTCACTTATCTACTCATTCTAGGCTCAACAATAATATATCTCTATTTCAGTGCTACTGATTTATGGTCAAAATTTTTATTTATACGAGAGACGAAAGATTCTAATTAAGAAAAGTGATGCAATCAGTTTTTTTCTATTTTAATTTATTTATCCTATTGTTTTAAATCCATTTAATAAGAATGTTTTTTGATAATTTTTTAAGTGTAATATTCCACAAGATTAAAGATCATTTTGATACATTTTATATATTTTAGTTTAATGTTACAAAACTAAATATTATTTTAATACATTTTACACATCTCTTGTAAGCATTTAATTTAGAATCATGACTTCAAATTACCGTTTGGACATGTAATTTCAATTTGGGGTAACGATTTTAAATCTCAAATTATATAAATTTTTTATTTGAAATGTCAAATTGTGATTTCATTTTTTGTAAAACTTAAAATTTGACATATAAGTTTTTATTTTGCAAAAAAAAAAACAAATTATTATTTTAAATTTTAGAAAGAATAAAACTCATACTCAACATGAATAGATTGTTCGTACCATTTGAAAGAATTATATTAAAGAATAGATAGTTATTATAGTTGTTAATTAATAACTATTTATAAATTTATATGCATTTGAAAGGTTTTAATCATGGAAATTTATTTATAAAATAAACATAAAAAATATGCAATTTATCATGCAGTTTCTTAATATATTTTGATATTTTTTTATGAATTATTATTTGCTCATTTTGTAAAGATTGTGTAACAGTTTGAAAGAAATTTATATTTTTTCCAACTTGTGAGATTTTCTTATTTATGAGAAAAAAATATAACTTAATAAATCTAAATTGCATGTCAAAACAAATTTTCAACTTCAAAATTATTTTGATCTCAAGTCATGTCCAAATAGGGTCTTAGATTAAGAACAAAAGATTCCATATTTATTTTTCTTTAGATTCATATAAGTCAAAATCACACAAACAAAATGAAACGAATAAATTATTCAAAAGGAAAACATACCCTCTATGGTATTTTACTTATAAATAAAGGATTAAATTCTTGAGTAAATAGTTTCTTCTTTTTTCACGGATAAATATATTTAGTTTCTTGATTGATAAGAAAAGATTATTGTATGGAGTGGAATGTTGATCAATTAAATATTTTATTTTTAGAAGGTGCAAATTGAGAAGATAAGAATATCGAGATAAATGTGTAAATAACTAAGAAAAAAAATAGAGATGAGTATATTCAAGATAAGATGAGAGTGAGTTTCATAGTGAACAAGATATAGGGAAAGCAAGACAAGAAAATTAAGACCAAAATGATTTGAAAATGTGAAGAAGAGATGCATAGATGCCTTAGTGAGAAGGCGTAAGAAGAATATTGATATTGTGGGTGTGAGAAAAGATAGATGTGAATAGAAGAAGTGTTGGAAAGAGTTAATTAGATAGAACATGAAATGACTCTAAATTACTAAGAATATGACCTTAGACGTGAGAGTGTGGAGGTAACATATTAGAATAGAAGTTTAGTATGGAGTGTTATCGTATTTTTTTTGGGATTTAACCATATTCTTATAATATCTTATTTTTAATTCCGTTATCATATATTGTTTCTTATGTTTGGGTTATCATGCTATAATGTAATTATATTGTTTCTTTATTAGCTGCTTTATTTTCGTTATTGTCGTTTTTTTCTTTTTAATATTCACCTTGATATGTTGTACTCGATTAGAAAATTCTTTAGAAATAATCTCTTTACTCTGCTTTTCCTAAAATTAACTTATAAGAATTCACTGACTATATTATTATTTTTTGGTAAAAAAAAGTTATATGAGTCTAATAATAAATTAGCTATTCCTAAAATTTTCCAAAGTCATATTAGGATAATAAATATCTCCTCATCCTTAATCGAAGCTTTTAAACTCAAATTCTAAGTTTGATAAAAAATTTTAAGCTCATATTCTAATCATGTAATTATTATTATTACTTTTAATAAAAAACACTTTATCCTCAAATAATTTTTTTTATTCAAATTAAAATTAATTAAACTCTAAAATAAGTATCAAGCTCCAAAATTTCTCCATAGCAAGTCCATCAAACGGCCCATTCAATTTCCGTCTCCCGAAACTTTACGAAATTCCTATTTTAACCTTCTTCGAAAATAGTCCATGCCCGCGGTGTACTTTTATCGCACAACATTCAATCTCGATATACGCATTTTCATTGTTAAAATTCCACAAAAGCTCCTAATCAACCCATTTATTTCCAGATCTCGACCCATTTCACGTTACGGAAATTCTCAATTTCTCATGCCTTAAAGCACCTCCACCTACCCACGCCCTACCCCCCACACCCCCACCAAAAGAACTCCATTAATAATCTACATAGGTTTTTTCATCATTCGTTATTTTCTTTTTTTAATTTCTCATAATCTTGGCCCCCTGTTTTCTTTCATCCCTGTTTACCACTTCGATTTTCTTTTCACACTGTTATAATATTTTTTGGACCCTTATACGTGCCTATTCAACCATTATTTCTAAGCTTAAAAATCTGGTCACCACGCATTTAGTTTTTTTTCCCCTAGCACTGCAACAATAGCTTAGTCAAAAAATAAAAATTGACACCCACTACAATTTCTAACCCCCTCTCACCAAATCTGCAAAATATTCTTAGAATTTCTTGATCTGTGCTGTAAAGGTACATTACCTATCATCTCTGTTATTTTCCTTAGACAATATTAGTGTTGATATATACATATATGTCGTAACATTTTATTTTATTTGTATATATGTGGGTTGCCATGTCTACCTAGGTCTTCATACCCAAATACGACAACCAACATGCACCAGTAAACCCTTAGACGAAATCAACAAAACCCACTTCCTTTTGATTTAATTAAAGATTTCTAGGGCATATGCACGATTGATACATACATTTGGGGTAGGTCAATTGAATTTGGTACTTTTTTTTTATTTGGACCCACCATTTTTGAGGTTCCTAGCCTTGTCTAGCACATTCTTGATCTGTGTTACAAATTCAATAGGGTTACAATTAGGGTTCTTATTTTATTGCTTTTAATTGATAATTAAGATAATGTAGCTTTTTGTTTTAATTGTGTTTGATTTGTTAATTTACAATTTCATACACATGGGTTTTGTAGCTGTGTCTGTGATTATTCGTAACAATTTCATACCAGTATTGGATGGCTTGTTTGTTTATAGCTAATTATTTGTAACAGTTACTTTATATAACTCTTCAGCTGAATGTGCATAATTGACATGGAATTATCCTCGTATTTCCGTAGATGTCATTAGTTACAGTTGAAATTGGATTGAACTTAAATTGTTTAGCAGACAATTAAAGCTGGATTGATGCTGATATAATTGGGCATTTTTCACTTATATTTTTTCTGCAAATTAATATTTTCTGGTTCTTTTTGGTAGCATCACTATTACTATTGTTGTTTTCCATCATCTAATTACATACTCCGTTGTTTGTTACTCTTTGGGAGAGGGCGATTATTCTAGCTTTACTAGAAAGTGTCACACCTCTTGACAACTTGTTTAGATGGTGGTTTTCCATGGTATGGTATGGTTATTAAGAGAATCATGTTTGTTTTGGTTGTTTCTAGGGGTGTCAAATGAGAGGGTTGGGCATTAAATATTAGGTTGGGTCTTGACCTGTCCAAATGTACTTTGGACTCGAGTGGGTTGGGCTCAAATGGGCTAAAATTCGGATTGAGTCATGACCCACCCAATTTAACCCACTTAATTTAAGATTAGCATTGAACATATAAAACAAATGATACATTGGGCTGAAATGAGAATCTTATTGGGCTCAGCTCAGAATTATTTTATAATGAGTTAAATTGTATTGGTCTAAAAATTAACCCAATTCTAAATCATACTGAACCTAACCCTTAAAATTATGGGTGGGTTGCTTATGCTTGGGCTTCTTTTGCCACCTCTTGTTGTTTCTTTAGTTACATAGTTTTGTGACTACGAAGACTCTCACTTTTTGAAACCACCAATTGGTGGTATCTCATTGTTTACTTATTTTTTAATTATACTCTTAATTTTGAATAATTCTAATTTATCCTTTGTTTTTTAATTAAACTGTACTCTAATATATCTACTACTTTCACAGTCGGATTAATCATTCTCCTCCATGTTAATTTTTGAAGCTTCTCTATCGCCTTCAGTCTTCTCTCCCATGTTTCAATCTACATTTTGAGGTGTGTTTTTTAAAGTTCTTGCTTTCTTAACTGATATACGTGAATATGTAGTTTAGATTTTTTTTTTCTCTTATTTTACATAAATTAAATTACTTCAACTTTGGGCTATAAGTTTATGTAATTGACTACTATTTTTAGTTATTACTTTTATTGTTTTTTTAAAAAGACATTGATAATTTATTATTTATAATAATTAAGGGGCATTTTCACAAATTCATTAGTTACGTTATAGTACCATACAGTCAAACCAAATAGCAAAATTATTATTAAGCAATAGCAAATCATACAGTCTATCTAAACATTCTATAATATTGTACAGTACCGTACATTATGAAACCATGGGAAAACATCATCTAAATAGAAGGAGGGTAAGGATGAATAAATAGAATAACAATTTTACTATGTCACTCTTTGAATATAATGATTTCAATGTTTTTTGAGAAATGGTTAAATTATCTTGATTTTCTAAATTGGACGAGTAAAAGTAGATATCTACTTTTAATATAGTAGACGGGTAAAGGGACCGAGGTGGTTATTAAAATGGAAATTATGGATTTCCGAAAGATAAACTATGCTGCATATTTCCTTTCAAATCTTCGGATATTAAAGATAATTTTCTCCTTTCATCCTGAGGGTCTTGGGATCTCTTTTTTTTTTTTGAAATAAGAAAGTATAAAAATTTAGAACATTATTTTTACTATTTTATGAAAAACTTTGGATTTAAAATCTGCTCGTATTGTGTTCCTTTTTGATACGTCCAGTAAACATAAATTAATGTTCTTTTCTTGAAGCAAATTATATATATGCATTTCTGTGTTTTTGTGCATGATTTCTTCCCCTTTTTTATGATGACTTTGCTTTTGAGTTAGAAACACCTAAAATAGGTCTTGTGATCTGATTGCCTAATCGAAGTGCAATCATAGTACTAATCCTTACAGAGTTTTAGAGTATATGCCTAAGTTTATGCTTAGCAATTTTAAAAGCTCTTTTTTTCTTACACGGTATTGGATCAGTAGTATAAACTTATGAATAATATGATGAAAACATAATTAGTTGCAAATTTTGAAAGACATTCAGCTACAATACTAAATATTAGTGGCAATATGATAATGATATACATGTTTGGAGGTAAGAAAATTCTTCATGCAACCTAAAATAAAAAAGTGATTTTTAACACTAGTCACTAACTAATAAACTAGTGAAAGTTACCTTCTTATATATTATTTCAATTTATTTTTACCAAGACAGGATCCATGGGAAGAAGTCTTGAATAAGACCTTTTTGAAAGTTGACTGGCATAATTGCCGGACCAGATTCAGCTGGCCGAAACACCATAGTTATTTTTTTTAAAAAAAGATTCAGTTAGTTTCTTATTTCGATTTGTTTGTTAATTGCTAGCTAAATGGATTTTAAGAGTTCAATTCAATGGGAGGAGTCAGTTCGCATCAGTTTAACTCTGTGTGGCATGTACTTTTAAGATTTGAATTCTGCTGGCTGAATTAATTATAGAGATTGTCAGAAAATACTCTGCCTGCTATTTCAAAAGAGTGGCATTGCTGCTGGATGCAATCAGTTGGAAAAGGTGCATGTTTTGGTTTATCATAACTTTTTTGTATTTGGTGCTGGAAAAAGTAACTTCTTTTCATACTGCTTATTGCTAAGAAAATAAACTGTATGAGTGTAGTTTGCCTCAGAGGTTTTGTATATTTGTTTATTCTTAGAATTGTCATTACTTGTTCAACCAGGGATACTAGTCAGGTTGGCATATAATATAGAGGTTGACATCATAGCCAAACTTGTTCAGTCATCGTATGGCAGTGAAGATTTTCTTTTGCAATCATGGAAGTGCTCCCATGTTCCAATATACATTATGTCATGGAGTCTGATCGCCCTCAACAGGGATCTGGAACTACTCTTATGTATGGTGGAAAATCAAACCACCTTGAACAAGCAGAACAAGTTCAAGCTGGTGATGTGAAAATCGATGATGTAGTTCTTAATACGAAGGAGTGTCAGGAAGATAAAGCAGATGGACGTCAATTCACTGTCGAGGGATTACCAACTGCAGATGAGCTTGCAACTAAAGATGCATATTATGATTTTGGGGAAGATGGCCAAATTCTGTCCAGTGATTTCCATGATGCTGGAGATGACAATGTTGAGGAACATGATCATGTCACAAGATCTGGCCTGGTGCCAGAGTGCCTGCAACCAGTTGACACCATTGAAATTGGACTCCCTAATAGTAACCAGGTGGTGGGATCCTCTCCCTGCAAGTCCAAGTGGTTGGAAGAAGATGGACCTCTGGCAGTATGGGTCAAGGTATTTACTAGTATTTGGCATTTTAGCTTGGTATATAGTTCTATAACCTACATGTTTAACTTTTCCTATTTTGATAGACCTTTTTGGAGTTCTGGACCCTTTAACTCTTGTGTTTACTTAAATCAAAGTGACTAGCAACTTAACGTTTTCCTGTTTGGCAGAGCAAGTGGTTCGCGGTGAGAGTTGTCAAATTGAACAACGGCACATTGGAAGTCTTAGACATAAGGCCAGACCATTAAGCCATTTAGCGCTTGGAATGAAATTTTTCTTAAAAAATGCTCTGCACATTGATTTCCCAAGTTTAGTGAGACTAGGGCATATTTTCTTTCAATTCAACAGATTGAAATGCTGCATGGTTTCTTTAGATTGGTAGGATCACGAAGATACTTATTACTCCTATTACATACAGATTATGGCTGATTACACAGATTCTCTTTCATTCCCTTTTTTCATGTCTGAGAGTAATCCTGCAGTTTCTCATTTATAAATAATATAATTGAATCACTGGAATTACTATGAAGGACCTTTGACATTGCTTCCTTTTCTTTCGATAAAGTCAACCATACCAAGATGGTGTCAAAAGTATGTAGATGTATGTCTCAAGACCCTAAACCACAATAATTCTATCAAACTTTATACAAAAGGGGATCCTCTCTTTAGTACAAGATGTCAATGCATCAAAAATTGGAGAAAGAGTGATATCAAGGAATGGATGAGATGAGGCAAAGTCGACTGGTAAAACTGATGTTGGACATAATTGGCGAGTAGTCGTCTGTCCATCTTATGCTGCAAATTTGTGTTCCCTTTCTATCCCTAAAATATTGAGGAATAGCTTTAGTGTACTATCTGATTCTCTTCGTAAATCATAATTTTTTGGAAGCACTGTGCATTATGCCTTTTATAAAAAAAGAAAGAAGGAAAAAAAAATGGTTACTGATGATTCTCTATTGATTTTGCATATTCTGTAGTGGAGGGGGTTGTGGCAAGCAGGAATTAGATGTGCAAGAGCTGACTGGCCACTGTCGACTCTCAAAGCTAAGCCTACACATGAGAGAAAAAAATATCTTGTGATATTCTTTCCTCGCACCAGAAATTATTCTTGGGCTGATGTGCTTCTTGTTCGCCCAATTAGTGAATTTCCACAGCCCATTGCATATAAAACCCATAAAGTTGCGGTGAAAATGGTGAAAGACTTGACCCTTGCTCACCGTTTTATCATGCAAAGACTTGCTATCGGCATACTGAATATTATCGATCAATTACATGCCGAGGTTTGCTTTTGAAGCTCATATATATAGAAAGACACATTTACATTTAACTCACGCTTGTTTTTCACTTTTTTAGAATCTTTTAAGTTGAGATTTTACTCGACTCTTGTAGGCTCTAGAAGAGACTGCTCGCAGTGTGATGGTATGGAAGGAATTTGCAATGGAGGTTTCCCGCTGCAAGGGTTATCCTGATCTTGGAAGGATGCTTTTGAAATTTAATGATGTAACCTCTCCTGTCTTTGAAGCTATGGAAAGATGCATACCCTCCCCTCCTTTGTGTTCCCTTTCTCCAGCATTCTCCTTGATGTGGTTCATGACACAAAAATCTGGCTCCTGAACTGCATTGTTGTTTTTGACACTGCAGTGCCATTCTTTTGCTTCTTTGTTTTAGCAATGGTCTCATATCTAATGTGGATTCTTCTTCTTTGGATGTTAATGCACCATTTATCTTGAAGTGTCATTTGTGTTTAACCTTCTGTTGTTCTTTAAACTAGTAGAATAACCACCACAGAAAGGTTGTCGTGTCCAGATAGGCCTCTCACTGACAAAACATCTATACTTTGGAATCTTGAAACTAGCGAAAAATGTGTTGACAAACTCTAATGTTGGCTATTGACCATTGGATGAATGAATCAACACAATTCCTTAAGATGTCTCTAGCATGGCTAGAATGGGAATGCTTATATGCTTTAATGCGACTTATCATGAAGATTTTTCCACATGGATCCTTTGTGTTATATTTTCTTTGACAGGTATAGAAATGAAGCAACAATGTATTTTGTTTCATGCTATGCTGTATATAAGTTTTTCAAGGGAGGTTAAAATGAACTCAGTTTACCAAACATCATCACTAAACCCCCCTCCCCCAAATAAAAAGAGACGAAAACAACATACCTAGTGAAAATTTTTGATGAATAGTAAGGTAAAAAGCTAAAACTAATAGATGGGATTGATAATTAAGGTTTGACTCCTCACTTATTAATTCTTGGCCTGGATAATGCTTTTCTGCATGTGCCTGGATAACATAATCGCTTTCTTCTGCAGATGATACTGCCATTGTATAAAAAATCATTTTCAATGGAGTCTTGGATTCAGCGTTGTCAGAATGCCAACAGTGCCGAGACAATTGAAATGTTGAAGGAGGTAAATCCCTAAATGATGCTCATATATGAATCCGTTCTGCTGTATATCTATAGTCATAAAGTTTTTTATTGTTTGTTTTTGCTATTCTTTTGTTGTCTTTTGCTTGAGTGAAAATTTCATTACTATATTTGAAAGTGAAGTTTTGCAAGGACTGAAGTATGATTGCTGTTGACTCATAAGCACATGCTTCATATCAAGAAGCAGAATCCAACTTCCTGTTGCCACTTTGGCATGGAGGAAAGGACATGTGTGTGTTAGTTATTGACTTGTACCTCCAGGCATATGAACTCCTCAATTATGTCTGCAGTTGCTTCACTGATGATACTTGCTACCTTCTCAATAGCATTTCACCTTATTAGTGGAAAACCCATTTGATTGAGTAGATGCCAAACTGGTCTTTTGAAATTTTGTGATATTAATATCTTGGCGCAGACTAAACCTATTATCTTTTAATTCAGGAATTGGCTGATTCTATACTTTGGAATGAGTTGAACTC
>JAOTQJ010000049.1:24806455-24823262 GCA_025642045.1 Solanum sejunctum | reverse complement strand
ATTGTATATTTACAAAAAAAAAATATTTAAAACTTTTATTTTATAAAAACTTTAAATATTCAAAACTGTAATTTTACAAAAAATTTAAATTTTTTAAAATTTAATTTTTAAAAAAAATTTGAATTCATTATCTATCAAAAATAGGTAAAAAATATATAAAAAAATAGAGAGAAAAAATATTTGAATTCATTATTTAGTCTTTTTGTAATCTCGAAATCGCAATTCTAGCATGCTTAGTATAATTCATTTTGCACCACCTGAAAAATTTTCATCCAACCTGTTTACAAACAATAAAATAACTATAAAAATTGAATCTTGATTATTAATATTTAAACAAAAAATTGTTATATCATACTCGACCATCTTTACATCTAAAAAATCAACGACCTGAATTATGTGCGGACCAAGAAATCTTCATTATTGCTCTTTTTCCACAATGAAAAAAAAAATTAGAATTCATTATTTATCAAAAAAGGTAAAAAATGTATAAAAAAATGAAAAGCCAAATACTTGTGTATTTTTAATAAAAAGAAGAAGAAGGAAGTGTATGTTTATTTGAAAATAAATAATATATATATATATAGAGAGAAATGTGGTAGGGGTAAAAGGGTCAAATTACTCATTTTTTTCAGTTGGAATGTCAAAAATATGACTTCCACGCGCCTCTCCGTTAGTGTATTGCACTCACTGTGCCACGTCAGTACCATATTATTTTATAGTATATTCTTTGTTATATTTGTAGAGTCATGATGTGCAAGTTAAGAAATGTAAAAACAATGGATACTCAAATTGGACGAGTTTGAGTTATGATTTATGGTGGTTGGATTTTTTTAACATTATTGCGACACCCATATCAAATCCTTTAAAGCTATATGCCACACAACGGTTTTTTTCCTTAAAGAATAACAAACAATATATTCTGTCCATCTTTTACCCCATACAAAATTTATTGATTCAATTGGCTCAAATTATTAAATCCTAATATTTAGGGACCTCAGCAGAAGTGGATATGAATGAAAAAGAAAATGTATAATGAATATGTGGTCCTTGCTAATAATTACACCTATTGGTCGATTGAAATCATGAAAGTTCTCACTCAGTAATGTTTGTTTCAGAACCAAAGTGGTCCTTATAACATACTGGCTAGCTAGGCTACAAAATTAAGTAGCTCTCTCTCTTGTCACAATCAATATGCATGAGTAAACTTTTCAAAATTAAAATATCCAAGTATTTTTACTAGAAGAACTCTTGCATGGTGAAAATGATCGATTGATTCATCATTTCCTGCTACTCATTCATTCAGGGATCAGTACAATGACAGTCTTTTCTCCTATAGCTCATCTGGCGGAGGGACAATATAATACACATGATATCTTTACATAAACCTAAAATTTCTACTGAAAAAATTTACTACTAAATTTTTAATTTTACCAGTGACCTGTTAATCAAAATTCAATTAACGTAAAGGCAGCCAAAAAAAAAAAGAGAAGGTGAACCCAAATATTGTCTTATCTCTGTTTTTAAGGAAGAAAAAACTATTAATAACACTTTTGAACTTAACACAAGTTATTTGACAGTCTTAAAAATACCTCTCTACTTTAACTAACTAAACTAGATACACCTCCAAACTAACACAAAAAATTAGTAATGTATTTCACTCTTGTTATAAGATAAGAGGTGTATGTAAGTTCAATTAATTAAGTAGAGGGGTGTTTTTAGCAGTATCAATAGCTCGGGAATGGGTATTTTTTTAACACTTTTCTCAAAAAATAATGATCTAGTTTGACTTGACATGAAATTTAAGAAAATAAAGAAGAATTTTCAATCTTATAGACCTATATTGAAGTTACCAAAAATACCTTTTAATTTTATGGTCTTAAAAAAATATAATGAACCAAAAAGACTCATTCTTTTTAAAACAAATTAAAAATAAAAATCAGTTATTATCTTTTAGACGGAATAAAGAGAGACCAGCTGAATTGACATTACAGTGGGTTGTCTTTAGAGATGATCAAAATAACCAACCAGTCTAAATGAGGAAGAATTTGAAGTAAGGTTTCTTTGTGATTGTCTAAAATTGAGTCAAAACTTTAAAAGCCCAAACATGACCTTGTGTCACATGATCCAAAGCCCCTTCCGCCTAATCTGATTAGTGGGGGGCCATGAATAGAGCATCCATATTTATTGCTTGGTCATGCATTTTAATCAGAACAGGGGCCACCTTAGCCCAACTTTCAAGTGTATGTACTGCTACTCCATTGCTACAAACTAGCCTTTGGTTATTCATTTATTTAATTGAAGACAAATTTTTATTTCTGAAACATTATATATGAAATTCGTACGATTGACATTAATTATATTGGTCAACAACATGCAGTGGGAATAGAACGGAGAGGAGAAAGACAAATAAATCATTCTGAGGGGTCACTCTACTAATTCATGACATATCCTAATTACAGTTTCTCCCCAGCTTTTCAAAATTAACAAGTGAGTTATCTGACGGATTCTACCAACTGAAAAAAGCAATATTAGTCTACTATTATCAAATTAAATAGGTCAAATTTTACTAGAGCACTCTCTATTTCTAACAAGCCATGAACTAGATCAGAATCATTGAATCTATAAAACGTGATCCCATCTTCTTATCAAGTCCAGATAAAGAAAGCAAATACCATTTTTATATTTACAAAGTACTCTTTAATTTCAGTAGCTCACATAACATGCTTATAAAGACCACAAGTTTGGAGATATATGGATACATTATATGCATATTTAGTTTGACAGAATTTAGAACTATATAATTAAAAGTCTAGCTTTCTTACTTCTTAATGTGACTAGTCAAACTAAAATATATATAAAAGAAAGAAAAGGGACTAAACTTTTTGTTCTATTTATTTAGATGCTCATTTTTTTTAATACGATGCAAAAAGAATATTATGAAATACTTTTCTATATATTTGTTCTCTTCCTTTTTAGTTGACATAATTTTTTTTTGAGAGTCAAATGGTATGAACTTTGACTCACATCTCAAAATATATTTTTTATCACATTGATATGAAAATAATTACAACTTATAGTACTTCTTGTATAGTTTCTGAATATCTAATTTGTTTTATTTTAAAATATCCAATTAATATAATTTAATTTAACTTAAAGTTAAATTATCTCTCGAAAAGTGCAACACAACAACTAAAAGATACAAGAATGAAGTACTTCTTATATCTGCCTTGTCTTTCCTTTCTTTAGTTATGAGTTAATTAGTACAACTAAAAGAAAATAATGCCCGATGGACCAAGCTAGAGTAGAAAGTTCCTTTTGGACTAGCTTAAGCATCCGTACTATAATAATAGGAGATAAAATTCAAGGTACATAAATTTAAATAAATCCTTTAAAGATTTATGAAGGCAATTTATTATGTGGAGACTGGACTAACACAAAGAATTCAGATCTGAAGACTGAGCTGAGTTGTGTTAAGTAGTAGCAGCTAATTTTACATCTTCCAACCAAACACGTACAATAAATATAGCAAGTTAAGTGTAGATGCCAACTGCATTTTATTACTCGAAAATGACATCTCCTCATTTAGTCAGTAGATGGGGACACTCTTTAGCATAAGTAGACAAAATCTTCTCCCAAGCATTTTCAGTTTTACTTGATCGTTCATACTAATGACTCTGACATATCATCTTCTTGTAGAGGCATACAGAACTGCACTGCAGAAATAGAGATATAAAAATACTAGTATAGGAGAAGGAAGATATTAGGTGAAGTGATTGTGGCTTTGTATCTAATTATGTTTCAATTTTAAGAAATTTGGGAGAAGGTGTAAGTTGGACAAAATAGGCAACATAACCAACACACCAGAAACAGCGAGTGTTACAGTTTGTAGTTGTTTTCTTACCAACATTACTGCGGATATATTTTTTCTTTAGTTTCTTATATTGTGGGGTAAAACACTCCTTGAAAAAGATGATTTTGTATCCATTTGAATGAAGGAGTAGTTAATTATCAGTCCATCACAACCCTTATGATAATTACATGTACTTTCTTTGTTTCTTTTTAGTTGTTATGTTACACTACTCTTCGAGGGTCAATCTGATTCATTTTCAAACCTATACTCTCTTCATTTCAAAAGAATATCATACTTTTAATTTTAGTCTGTTTAATAAAGAATGGTCTCTTTTGTTTTTTGAAAACATTTTAATTTCAAGTTTTCACGTGTCATATTTAAGGTCATAAGATTAAAGGGCATTTCAATACATTTTTTACATAGCTTTTATTTACAACCATAAAATAAAAAATTATTTTTTATTTTCTTTAATTTTGTGCCAAGTCAAATTAGGTCATTGAGGGAACATTAGATAAAAGCAGGAAAATGTCTAGTGATGATACTCTAAAATAATAGAGAGAGCAATTTGATCAGATGGGTTGTTGCTTTCTATCACCATACACCATAAAAAAAACAAATTAAATAAATTGAGGAATAACCTTTTGCCTGAAAAGTTTTCTAGCTAACTTATGATTGCATTCTATTAGTTCTCTCATTTGTCCCCTTTCTTTCCCATTGTAGGTCTGGACATACATATATGTGTGTGTGGGAACACTTTGATTGACATATTCCTAGCTCTTTCACCCCACAAAGGAAAAAAAAAAGAAGTCTTGTTGGGACTAGCAGGTACTTAAGCTAGTTGGCCTTTTAAATCTACACAATAATGGAAAGGTAAACCAGAAAAACAAAGAGACTGTTACTGTTACTGTGTATGAGTTTTCGAGGCATCAAAGAAACCTAATTAAAACATATGAACACACTGTCTCATTTTATTGTCCAAAATCAGCTTTGATAAGGTACAAGACACGATAGGTACAATGAAGCAAAAAAGCTGGTGGAAAAATTTAATAATGTACTACTGGTAATATACAATTACAGTAAATAAATACTATCTCATAGCGCTTGCTTGCTAACATAATGCTAATTCTTATGAGAAAAAGCAAAGGGCATAAGTTATGACGAGCTTTTAATTAAAATGAATTAATTAACCAAAGAAATGAGTATTCTCTGGTAAATTTCCTGCATGTCGTAACCCTAAGGTGAGTGACACGTCACCAGCAGTAGGCCCAAATCTTATCATGGTGGAGCCCATATGATCATGAGTGGTGGTCCCGTCGCCGGAGAAGTTGCCGCGACGGCAAGTGTCGGGATCGTGAATGTTGGTCGGAAAAGTAGCTTGGTTTTCCGAGAAGGAATTGATTGCTACGATTGAAGGGTCGCTGTCTGTGGCATTGATTTGGGATCTTTTGCTTGAGGTAACAGTTATGGGAGTGGCAGCTGTTGCTGTCTCTGCAGCAGCTACTCCTGTCGTAGTTGCTGTTGTTGTCGTCGTCATATTGGTAGAAGAAGAGTTACTCATCATACTATTAGGCGTTGGTGTTTGTGCAATAATGTTATTATTGCCACTGTTTTGGCTTTGGCTCTTGTCATCTCCATCTCCCTCTCCCTCTTCTTCTTTGGCTTCTTGTTGATACATATCTTCTACCATGGGTTTCCACAACCGCACCCTTGCATTTATGAACCAATTTGATACCTGAAAAATTACCATATCATTAAACATCTTATTTTAGATAATATACCCTTACTTATGTTTCGATTTGTTTCCCTTATTTTCACTTATACATACTTTAAAAGATCAGATTTCTGAATTATATGGTCTTAAATTATGGACATATTGAATAGAATGTATCAAAATGATATATAATCTTGTGTGCCTAAATATATCATATGAAAAGTTAGAAGTAAAAAATTATCAAATAAAGAAAAAAATACTTCCTCTATTTAACCTAGTTTGACTTAACAGACAGTTCAAAAGAAGAAAGAAAATTTTTCAATCTTGTGATCCTAAATTTATGTCAATGTACCAAAAATTTTTTTAATCTTTTGATTTTAAACATATCACCTGAAAGGTGACATTAAAGTTTTGTAAAAAAAAAAAGAAATAAAACGTTTTCTTTAAACAGAAAAAAAAATTAGATTATTCTTTTTTTAAATGGGGCAAGACTGAATGTTCCTTAGATAGAATGTAATTAAATTAAAATTACACACCATAGAGTAAGAGTTAAATAAAGAAAATTTCTATCTAAAGAATGAAATGATCAATGATTTGAAAGGTAGTAAAGAGTAAAACTGTAGAAGCATTCAACAGAGTAAATGAATACTACCCCACATCTATTAATTGGAGTATATATTTTATCTCTCAGTGAATGAGATTCAAACGTGTCAATAAATTGATAAGATGTATGAGCTGCATTATGTTTTCAGTTTCTTGATATAAATTTTTGTCTTACAGAGGAAGAGAAACCCCATGAGATCTATACGTATGACATTTTAATTGATATGGTTCGACAAGTGTGGTTGAGTTCAACCTTCATCAGGCAAAAGAGGGAAGAAGGGACATTAATGGGTCGTGCAAAAATGCATACTTTGTCTCTGCACTAATATTTTCTTTCACAAATCTAGAATATATGTCTTTGTAGAAATAATATAAACGGAAAAAATGTTCTTTATGTGCCCTTGGGGAAAGAAAAAGAAAGCCTAAATGGATCCTCTCACAAATGACTTCTTTTATTTTTAATAAATTTTTTCTTCAGTTAAATTAATTATACATATTCTTGTAACTAAAAAATAAAAAATTCTCCCTTCCATTTATCTTAAGTGAAGGTGCTACTATTTTAACATTCAAACTTTTTAACGACAACAACTTATTCATATAGAGGGTTGAATTACTTGGAGGTTTCAAAGTTCAAACATAAGCACTTTTATTTTTATTTTTCCAACCCCAACAACAATAACAACTTACTCAGTGGAATCTCACGAGTAGAATTTGAGGAGAGGAAAAAATATACGCGAATCTTACCACTATCTTACAAGATAGAGAGATAGTTTTCGGGGAACCCTTGTCTCAACCCCTAATAAGTGAAAAATCTTCCCTCCATCACACTCAAGTTAAGTAAATTAAAACTACTTGTTAAATTTTTTTAAAACAAAAAGTGTTGCATATGTATGATGTGAATAAGAAAGCTTGAAAAGGAAAGCATAGTGGACTCAGAATAGATATAAAGTGAACCTGATTTCTGGAAAGACCAGTCTGTCTTGCCAACAGATGTTTATCAGCATCGCTTGGATACCTGAGAAAAACCAATCACACACAAAAAAATAAAATCATATTCCTTACCAAAACTGTATAAAGTGACGACTAACATTCTTTATCGGTAGATCTGAACGGACATTGTTTTTTCTCTTTGCATGGGCGTGACAATCCAAGAACCAACAGCATCAGTAACTGTACCTCTCTGCCACTATTCATAGCCACAAACAACTGCATGCACTCATCTTTTTTCATAACTTTCATTTCATGAGGTACATACATAGATTCCGTTTTGTTTAATCATTTCTTTTGTGCCGTATTCCCTCTGTCTCAGTTTATGTGATACTTTTAGTATTTTCAAGATTCAAGCTATGTAAATTTTCATCAACATTTCATAATACCATATAAATTTAACTTAGTCAAATTGATTTTCGAAGAGGACATAGGTAGCAGCTTTTATCATCATTATTGTTACTATGCAATGTCAGCTTAATAATGAATAGGTTCTTTTTCTTTTCGTTATTGTTCAAATCCATGGCAATGTCAGCACTAGTAGGGCATTGGATCCAGGAGAAAGGAGATTGTACTATAGGAAAACAAAAAATAAAGTAAAGAACAGAAATTTTACTTTATACATCAAAGGACACTGAATTGGGATTCCTTTAAACTCAGAGACACTGCAAGGGAAAGGAAAAAAAAAAAGGAAAAGCTAAAAAAGAGATACTGGAAATGTGTCTTAGAGTAAAAAAAAGTTGATTGATGGGAGTGAAGCTTCATTTTGTCTCTTCATAATTCCATAATAATGGGGCTTTAGACTTTTGTTTATACAGTAAAAATATACTAAAAAGATTCAGATTCCATCGGTATTAGGAGTTAAGACTTATTGTGAAAAAGGTTAGACTTTAGTACAGTCAATGGAAGAATGTACGGGTTTAACTTATATACATTAATAATTTAAAAGATCTTCCTATAATTACCAAGTTATTGCCTATAAAAAATGGATTACTAACTTGAAAATGAAGAAATACTCACTGTCATAATTTATGTGAAAGTACTTTTCGTTTTCAAGAAACAATTTGAAGAATAATGCTAAATCAGATTAGATCAATTTTAAATTTAAAAATTAAACTGTTACTATAAGTTATAATTATTCTCATTTATTTAATATAGTAATAAAAATAAAATAAATTGAAGTATTGGTCAAAGTTGATGTTAATTGAATGAGGAAACAGTCAAAAGTGCTACTCCATAAATAGGTATAGGAGGGGTATACATACATAATTATTCATTGATAAATTTAATGCAAGACATGTATAGAGTAGGGAGATAAATAAACGTACGGGTGTAGAAAATGCTCGAAAAGCCAAGCTCTTAAAATGTTGACAGAACGTTCAGGTAATCCTCTTTGTGGTCTCCACGCTTCTTGTTCCATCATTCCCATTTGGTGAAACGCCCTTTGTTGCCTCAAACTTTGTTCAAGCATCTTTAGCCTTGGAGTTTCTCCTTTAGTTAATCCAGAAGTCCCTGCGTCTTTCTCTCCCAACATCTCGCAGCTCTGCTTCAATTGGGCCGCTATTGCATCCTTTAAGCACCGAAAATGTCTAGACATTGCCTTCTGTGCAAGTGCTGTGTAGGGAACTGCCGCGCCAAACCCCATCACTAAATCAAACGAATTTACAACCATCTGCATTTGTTCACAGTAATGATTGTACCTTCTATCTACCTGGGCTTAAAAATAAAATTTACTCTAAGTTAGCACCATTGAAATCATTGTTGATGTGAAGTGGAAATATATGAGTGTTTGTTACCTGCCATTATTTGGTCTTTTATCGATACGGCCAAGACGTAAATATTAGTGTACTACTACTACTTTGTAATATTTGAATAAAGAAATGTAAGTAAAGATTAATGTTAAGGTCAAATGTTAACCTACCATGATTGACATTAACGGACTTCCTATGCAATGTTAGTCCGATGGTAGCTTACTAGCTAATTAGAATTATGACAATAATGGAATTACATATCTCCAGATTCTGATTACTTTAATTTTTCTAATACGGATTTGTTAATCAGCATGTATCCAAAAGCAAGAAACAAAATCCACGGAAATGACGAAATCTAATCCCCTCAGCCGGCCTTTTCTAGTCTTCGTTTATAAAATATTAATTCCACAAATAATGCCTTAACTTTCTGCAGATTTTCTTTTTGTTTAACCAACAGAATAAACAAACGACAATGATTGGCCATTGACCGTTAAAATTAGAGAGATAAGACAGAGATTAGTATACATGCCTCATCAAGCATAGATAAAAGTTTGACCTTCCTTCTCTGATGCTCAATCCTATCAGCAGCGGATAAAGGAGGAACGTCTTTTGAAGAAGTTTCATTGTTAGCGCCACCGCCAGCGCCGCTAGGGTTCGTATTTTGGTTAGTGGCTGCTGCTTTGTTGTTATTCTTCTTCGATTTACCTCTACCAACGCTGCAGAATTCCTCCAGTAGTTCTTGCGCAGCTTTTGCATATTTTGAATTCCTCAACACATTGACCACTCCTAATGAAGACCCATACCCGACGTGGACTGGATGAATGTTTGGACTTATTCCTGAGCCACCCATATTCAAATTCTTGTATCGATATTGTCCAGAAGTACTCGACCCTCCTTGATTAAAGAATAACATTCCACCAGCTTCACCGCTCAACTGTAGTTCCTCCGCCTTATGTTGTAACGACGATGACAAGGATAGAGAAAGGCCTTGACTCTCCACGACGTTTACTCCTCCTATTTCATTCGGGGTATTGAGATGATGATGGGCGGCACTTGCTCCTCCATTCCCCCATGTCATGAATTGACTGAAAGTTCCTTCGGCCGGATTGGGAAACCCTTGAAGCGTTGAAGTAGATGATGGATTCGGTAACAACATGTGAAGCGTAGAAGAAGTTGAATTAGGAGGAGATGGAGAAGGTGACTTTGGTTGTGGATTCATTAGGAAAAGTTGCATGGACTCCGCAGCATTAGGAGTATGACTTTTTGCATATCCCAATTGTTGACTACTTGCACCTCCACCCACTACCATCCCTGGTCGATTCCCGAACCACTCGCTACTCATGGCCGCAGCATGAATCTGCTGGGGCCGCGGATTTGGGTTGGGGTACGCTTGTCTATAATTCGGATTGAATTGAGTTTCTAATAATTCCGTTGCGGCAGTTCCAGGAGGGAAATTAAACATCTCAGATAACATCCCAGCGGTCTCATAAACTGTTGGAAGACCACTTGTTTCTTCTTCAAACGGTTGGGGTACTTCGAATCCTTGCACTCGCAATTTATTATCTCGACGGATCTGTTGAGCGGCCATGTGTTGCTGCTGCTGTTGGTGGTGGTGCTGCTGTTCGGCTTGTGATCTCTCGAAGCCATTAGGAAAACTGAAGAGATGATAATCTTGGGACATAGAATTGAGTTGATGAATTACTGGACCTTTTGAATTATGAGATGATGTAACATAAGGACGAGGTGTAATTGGTTGTGTAGCTATTCCCATCGCAGCGTTAATGTCTTCTTCTTCATCATCTCTTTTCTGCTCATGTGTCTACCATGGATCGAGCATGAAATAGTTAAAATCGGTTTATAATCATTAAAATAATTCAAAAAATACATCATGGGATACAATTATTGTCAGGAGATTGAATTGAAAAAGATAATAAGTGTGACAAGAGTAAGGGATGAGGGGAGAGAAAAAGACTTTTTCTTATTTAACATTATTATTATTTTTTTCAAAGAAAAAAAAAAGAAGTTCATCCATCAGCTTTATTCATGTATGCACAAACCTGATAAGAGTTTTTGCAGGTCGGAAAAAGTATGCAAAGGGTTTCTCAGATATCGTTTTCTCTTCGTGGGATTTGAAAGGCAAAGCTGTATGAGTGTGTCTCTCTCTATTTCTCTGCTGTCTGTTGTTTCTGAGGCTGTCGTTTCTCTATCTTTCTCTTTCTTATTTCTCTTTGCCTCTGTCTCTCTGCAATCGCCTTCTGGAAAGAGAATCCAACTAGCTTGCAACAATTACATAAATATTTTTTAAATAACAAGAAGATGAATGTATTCTGGTTTTTATTTGTCTCTCTCTGTATGTGTGAGAGAGAGACACACACAGTTAAGGGGAGAAAATAGAGAAGAGGTCGCTATTCTCTTTTTTCACTCAACTAATTTTTATATTCCATTAAGTGTCTACCAGTACTACTTTACTATTTCAATCATATTATATTCTCTGTGTCATTTTTTTTTCATAATATAAAATATTTATTTTATATTCATAATAAATTAATTTATAATTATATAAATATTTAAAAATTATTTTAGATCATAAATTTTAAAAAAAAATTCTTAATTAAATACTACTATAAATAAAATAATATCATATGAAATGAGACGATTAGAATACTTAATTTCCTTGCTTGACAAATAAACTTTAAACTAACTCAACTAAGATATAAAATACCTGAATTATTTAGTGTCATTTTAAATTCACATATAACCTCCTAGCTAGTACATATTACTTGAACAAGATGTTGATGGGATTGATGACTATACTATGCTCACCAAACTTTCACGAAAAATGCAAAGAGAATAGTAAAAAAGGATAAAATAATATTAAACAAGATGTTAAAATAAATTAAACTGAAGGTTTCTCACAGTTAACTGGTCATTTTTGCAGGTAATTATCAATCTCTACCAGACCAACTTGTTTTAACATGAGGAATTGTATTAACTATTTTTGTACAAAAGATAAAATTAAATTGCGAGCTTTCTTAATTTTGTTTCCTAATGATTGCAACATAACGTTCGTGAGGAGTTTAATGATTCATCAAGAATTACAATTTAAGTTAATGAACTTTAATTTGCTGGAAGTACAACTTTCTTTTAAAAGATTGAAATTAAGGTAGGTTAAATAGAAATTTCAACGTCATTTTATTAAACGTTAATCTATCATTATCATAACTTTTCTCAATTTCCAGCGTAATTGTCATGGAAACCAAATGCCATATTTTGAATTTATCATAAGAAGGATAAGGTGAGAAATGAGTCATCCTGACATTTTCTTATTGTACGTAGTAAATAATTTTTAAAAAATACTCATATTTTGTTTCAGTTTAGATGACAATTATGCCCTTATAACATTGCCTGCATGACAGTAGTGGTATACTGGTATTGTTGATAGGGTCATGCCAGTCACTTTTTAGACTACCTAGCTATTTAATTTTTTTTCCTAATATTGCTGCTGCTGCTGCTTCTGTTTTTTTTTTCCCCTTTTTCCTCCCTTTTATCTCCTCTTCATTAAACTATGGAACACCCCAAATTAAAAAGAATAGGAGAAAAGAGAATTAATTTAAGTTTTATAAACATAATAATTAATAATGTAAAAAATACTCACTAATATGGTGACAGAAACAAAAAGGTTAATACTCCTTGCCCCCCATATTAATGGTCATTTTCCCTTCCCAATTCCATTTAAGAATTAATAAGAAGTATTTTTTATTAAATTAATCTTAACTTTTTTCAGTGTAATTAATTAGTATTGTTTATTTTTCAAAATAACTAATTTTAATGGCAAAATACCATCAATATGTGACGGAGGAAGTAGTAACTACTCGTATATGATAAAATCAGTACTCCAATTAACTTGATAATACAGATTGGACAAAATAGATAATCTACACCCAATTTATTTATTTTTACTTGTCACTATTTTATTTTTTGAGGTCAACTTAACTAAATTTTAAAATTAAATCAAAGTAGCTAAATTTAATATTTAGATGTTGAAAACTATACGAAAAATGCTACAAATTGCAATTCTTCTAATATTAATATGATAAAAAAAAATACAATTTAAAATAGTAATCAATATTCATATAGTTTAACCTAGATAAATGAAATAATGACCGATAAAAGTAAACGATGGTGGTAAGAATACTTAAATTGGATGAAAAGCAGAGAAACGAAAAAGAATAAAATGTGGCACGTGGAATAGAGGTTTTGTTTACAAAGTGTACGTAAAATGGTGTGGAGAAGTGAAAGCCACTAAAAACTGACTCATGTTTGGCACTTAGGAAGACTTCTACCACTATCACTATATATATGTATACATGTCTGTCTTTGATTTACCTGCTTTAGTCACTTTCTTCATTTCTCCCAACGTTTTTATTGTTATTATTGGCTTTCTCTTCTCTAGATATTGTATTTTAATCTGTGATGGTAACCTACACATATAGTACATCATTTCCCTTTCAAGGGTACGTACCTATACAAGAATCTAAAGGTTACTCACAACAATAGCCACCTCAAAAGTACGGCGGAATCAAACTTAAATCACTTCAATTTAGATGAATGATTTTTATCATATTAAATTTCAAAAATCTTTTTCTTGTTTTCTGTCCAACACCATATAGATTATCCGAAAGTTACAGAAGTAATGAACTTTGAGCTATCTTGACAAAGAAATTAAATGAATTTCTTATGAGGATCGTCAAAATCATTTAAAAGATATAATATTTTATTTTCTCAACTAATTAACAAGAGACATTTTAACAGTGCGCGCTTGAACCTCATATGATAACATAGTAGATGATGCAAGCAAAAAGATATTTACTATATTGAATAATGTCTCTTGTTGGAAGCAAGCCATGTTGATGGTATAAAAATGAAAACTCCAAACATGACAATCTTTTATCTCATAAAACTCAATAGTTGGAGAGAAATGGCTTTATGAGTCATGCGATAAGTAAATTCAAATTTGATATTAGCGCTGTTAATTCATTCTTTAAAAATTAATTCAAAAGAAGAATGATTATTCAAACCTTAGAAGAAGATTATTTATCTGTTAATCATTAATGTGATACTTTAAAAATAATATTTTTTTAAAAGGAAAAAAAAAGAGAAAGGGGTAAAGAGGTGAAACTCAACAACATGAATAAGAGGATTGATGGTAGACAGGCTAACTTTCAGCTGTTTTTGGTGAACTTTAGGGTGATGTCACGTGAATCTCACACTTGCTCCGCTTCACACGCTTCAACTTAATTGATAGGACCACTTTAACTTCATCATTCAAAATCCAATAATATCTCTTATCTGCTCCACACGTGCCGCCTTCCTGTCAATTAATTAATAAAGATAGACTTATCTGATTGAAGCCCAAAAATCCAAAATATTTAAATGATAATTTGAAAAATTGAAGGAGCTAGGAGTAATGAACAATGTTGTATCTAATTTCAAACGTTTACCAACTCATATAGAAGTATAATTTTTCACTATTGTTTGGATAAGATCAAGTTTAACTTTTCTATAAGCACAATTAAGCACCTTAATTAGTCTTGTTTCCACATTTGTAATTGAGTCTACCGGAATTCACGTGTTAAAGCAGAGGACTTTATGGATTTAAGAAGCGTCACATATTTGTTATTTTATGTGGGCATGCAAAAGCTAAAAAAAGGTTTACATGTCGGATTAGTTTGAATTAATTAGTTTATTTATGAAAATAGTTAACTTCAATTTAATTCGACCTAAATTATTTGCAGATGGACTAATATAATCACTTAATTGTCATTTACAAGGTCATAAAGGCTTTGATAAAGTTTGCACCTTTTTCGTTTTGGTTAAACTACCGGACTGTAGTGTGTGTTGTATTCCTGCAATTAGTTATAAAGAGGGAGGTTGAGACACAAAGTCCCACATTGGTGTTTAATGGGATGAGTGGTCTCCTTATAAAATTTAGACAATCTTTCTCCATTTGAGTTAGTTTTTGGGGTATGAATTAAGCTTAACACCTTTTTCAACACTCCTGACCTCATTTTGCTGCTTGATATTAACATTCATCAACCTCAAAATTATTAGAATCTTATCTATTCTCCTTTTCATCAATTTGAAGATTGATGGTGCTCTTCAAAAGAATCAGAATGTCATAATTCATATTCTTTTGATATTGTAAACTTCTTTTTAAAAAAAATTATAAATTTTTCCCTTTTTCTAAGAGCTTCTATTTTTTTCAATTTTTTTTTTTGTGGTTCTTTACATTTTTTGTACACTTGGTGACGCGAATCCATAGCCTTACTGTTGGAGTGAAAGACTCTCTTGACTTGGATAAACAATAGAGATCTATATTAAACGCTTTCATTCCTAGCAGTTTGAAAACATATATATCTTATTTCTTATAATTGAAATCCGTTCATACGCTAATCAATCTAAATAGTGAAAGTAGATGCACTGTTAATTTTTAAATAAGATTAAGTGGTAAATATAATTTGATGATTAATCCAAACTACTTAAACAATGATGTTTTTCCTTTTACAATAATTGGAGATGGTGGAGTTTGGAAGCTATAATTATCATTGACAAGGGCTTTGCAACTTATTTTCTCGTGGCCCCCTTTTCCACCATATATAACTGAAAGTAGGTTTTGATTCCACGCCATATATATGAATTATGAAATTTCTATTGCTAACTGATGAGAAATTCCCTCTAAATTTTTATGGGAAACTATAACATTGTAGAATTTGTATTCAACTCAACGTAATGGTCATTTTCCATGTAACAACTAACAAGTACACTTTTAGCAACAATAATATAATTATCGTTACATACATATATTTAGCGATAAAGGCTTTAGTAATTCTAGAATATAACTACATATAACTCAAATTACACTAAATATGTTTGCAGCAATAGAGGAAATTATATTGCTCTCGTTTATTAAGTGTACATTTTAGAACTCTTTCATACTGCAAAAGTTATCTACTTCGCCTATATATTTTCAGCATATTAAAACTTGTATAAATAAATATATATTTTAAAAAACTGTATAAATATAGTCATGTTATTCTTCATTTCTTTAATTGGGAGCAAATAGTTTATATATGTATATAAAGTTGATAGTATATACTATAAGCAAATTATTGATAAATTAGTTGTTTCAACTTTAACGCCAAAAAAATGCCAAGTCGAACTTTCATCATTTATATATGATGTTTTAGTGTCTACTTTTTTGATTATAAATGATAATCTATCCTTTAAAATGAAATTTTCTTCTGTCTCAATTATATTTACAAAATTGAAAAATAACTTTTATGACCGCGTAAAAGCAACAGACAAATTAAGTTGTGATAGTACAGTGCTAAACAAAATGAAAAGAAAGAAAGTAAAAGAAGATGACAGCGAGTTTTTTTCGTATGAGGAAGCGTCAAACTCCATTTCTTATACCTGTCTCTTTGCCTTATGGAGAAATGATAAAAGAGAATGATTCAAAGCAACAGAATCAAAAAGGACCATAATTCAGAACTCAATTAAACACCCTTAGTAGATCAGTTGGGAGACTATCTGAATACTCACCTTGTTGGTGAGGAATTGATTTTCCACATTGTAATTCTCCTCCCCATTTACTCTTTAATTTCCCTACCCCTATTTTTTTTTTAAAAAAAAGAAAACACCCTACCCCCACCCCTCCTCTTATATTATATTTATTTCGTTCCAAAAAGAATGTCACCTTATTTCTCTTTAAAATTCCTTTTTTTTAATGATTCTCAATCATACAAATATCTAAAAATAATTTTCGACAACAAGTTTCAAAAGTCTTTCTTTTTTTTTAAACACCGTATCAAGTCAAAAGGTGTCACATAAAATAGGACGAAGATA
>JAOTQJ010000049.1:24733156-24747146 GCA_025642045.1 Solanum sejunctum | reverse complement strand
TTTTAAACGAGCAATTTTTTGTATACCAAACTTTTTAATTTTTCATATTAAATTCTGTCAAATTAATACAAAATGAGTATCTATATAATATAAATGAGAGAAATGCTATCCAAATTTGTTGAAGTTTGTAATTTTATATTTATTTATTTATACTAAAATAAATTCAACTTCAAAATTATTCACATTTATTAGAGTTAAAATAAATTAAATAAAAAAAACTATAATTCTCTCTTCCTTTCACATACATTCCTCTCTTTCCCTATTCGTTGGCTTTGGCCAGCTCTATCCACCGAGGTTTTTTCATCAAAAATGATAATATAAAAATGACAGACATTTAGGTGTAAGCTAATAAACGGATTTGGCTTCTGCCCATCACTTTTTTCCGTTTCATTAAGTTCATATTTAGATTAGTGGCACTTATTATATTTAAAATTTGAACATCTAAATTAAATTCATTTAAGAAGCCTCTTAATAATTGCAAAAATTAAGTTGGCAAGAAAAATATCTCTTCCACAATAAAATTTTTCCAATTGCTTTAAGGTAATTATAATTGTTGAAACACAAAGTCCCATATTGATGGTTAATGGGATAAGTGATCTCCTTATAAGGTTTAGATAATTCTTTTCTCATTGAACTAATTTTTTAAGTGTGGGTTGAGCTTATCACCTACTTCAACAATAATAGATAACATAAAATTTTGTTGTTAGATATGGATCAAGAATTTGTGTCAGTGGGCTTTGTACCTTGTTTTCTTGCTTTGTGTCTGGCACTTTATCAAGTCTTCACATTACCAGGCCTACTTAAATCTTAAATGGCCCATAATCTTTGGTTATGAAAGTGATTACGAACTTTCAAAAATATAAGAACTGGGCTACATTACGAACTCATATATGTTGCTTTAATATATACACTAGTTGACAACCACAAAAAGAAAATTTCAATTATTTTTATCAACTTATGCTTTCTGTCAATAGTCGTCCTTTATAATTTTGTCAATTCAGATCTAAATAAAATAGTACAGTACTTTTTTGTTACTTGTCACTTTGATCATCTTTTTTCACATGTTCACTATGAGTTGAGAGTTAACGCACATAAAAAAATTAAAAAAAAACAAGTGATTGAAAAGAGGATAATTAAACCTTGCCCATGGGCTTAGGTCCAGAGGTAGAGGTAGAACAAAGAAAGTCGTACATCTTTGTTCGAATATTTTAGTCGATGAAAAAATTACTAGAATTTTTAATTTTAAATAAACTATTTTTTTATTTTTCATCTAATATCTTAATTGAAGTGTAACTACTTCAAATTTGTGTTGTACGGCTTCATTTAGAGGGAAGCGGTCTGAATTTTTCCACATTCAACGCTCAATTGATTTCGATTCCTTCGTGTAATACTCCTCAATCCTCACCTAAACTTCCAACGAGCTAGCTCTAGCAATTAATTAAATCAGATGATTTTATTAAATTGCTTAAATAATTGATTTTTATTTAATGTACGTCAGAATCTGGATCGTACTAATTGACAAACAGTGAGTGGCATTCTTATCATACTGATGTATGATAATTAGTAGGTGTATTAAAAATTAAATTATTTAGATTCTTCATAATTCATTTGTCCTGTCTCCAATTTCCATATAATGACAGTAACATGCCCAATCTTAAGTTGTGAAAAAAAAAATCAGGTTATTGAATGTTTTGAGTAAATATCTTAAGATAATTTCATATTTATAATGCTAATATCACATGACATGCATGATTGACCTGAACCCTTGTAAAGCTGAATTTTCTTTGTTGTGGAGAGTTAAAATTATCTAAATACACCATCTATTTAATATATTGTTTAAACAGTTCCAACGTTTAAAAAAATTTCAAAAATTTCTATCTTTTTATTTTTTTCCTGATACAAACTCAACGTATTTCCACTTCCTTTTTGACTCCTCTAAAATCATGCCTAAATTACAGGTTTTATTTCAGAATATTTTATTTTACAATTGTCTTTTTCTTATCTTTCTCATTAAATTTGAATTCTAACAAAAGTAGAAGAAGTTCTTCATCGTCCACTTTTTGTTTTAATACATCGATTTCTTGAAAAAAAATTGCTTGAAATCACTATTGTTCATCCTAAAATTCTGATAGACATTGTTTTTTGTCCATCTTTTAATATTGTTCTTACCCAGTTAATTAAACAGTACTTCTAATATTATTATTTTTAAAAATCTGTAACAATCCTCTCTACCTCTGTGAACTAGTGGTAAAATTTGTGTACATTCTACCTTTTCCATATTTCATTTGTGGAATTCCACTGAGTATGTTGTATTATTGTTATTGAATAGTCCTCAATATAATCAATGAACATATATATATATAGGAATTAGTTTCGTAGTTTTCGATGAAACAAATGTTGTGTTTGAAAAATATGGAGGCGTATGAAAAATGTCATTAGTAATTAAAAAACTAACATGAAGTAGATTGAAAAAGAAAATTTTCCTTAGGAGGTGGATCATGCTGCCATATGAATAGTAGTGTTTGGTCATGCATGTAAATTGTAATGTCCCTTTCCATAATTTGTAAGGTAATAATAAATTCAAAGGGATATATATATATATATATATAATCATTATTTTAATGGAGGGACAGGACAAGTAACAAATACTTGTTTGGTGAGCTTTGGCATGGGAAAGCCTGTTACAGGTTCCCGGCCATTCTTTTTATGTTTTAAGAATTTGTTCCAGTAGATTTACTCTAATCGCCCAAAGTCTCCCAGGGCAGTACATATTTATTTTATTTTGATATTTTACTATATGTTCATGTTCATATTCATATTAAAATTTTAATTAATTTGATTTGAATCGCATAAGAGTCATAAATTTTTATTTCATGATTTTTTTTCAACTGTTTTACTCAGGTCCGAGAGTCCCCAATCGGTTGAATTTCACTCGAGGTTTTTTTGGCCTAGTTAAAATTCTGATTTTTGAAACTTTGATAACTTGCAAGTTGGAGTAAAGTTCAACAATATCCTATTTTTCATGTAATGTGTACATGGGACCTTAAGACTTACAAACACAAGATGTTATGACATTATTATTGATTTGCTGAACCAAGCATAGTCCAAAGTCATTTAATGTGAATCAGCCTGCCCAGAAATAACCTTCTTCCCTGTTCTTCCTTATCAAACTCTAAAAACTTTCATTTTAGTCAAATAGGCCTAACCTTCCACAATTGGAGTAGGCATAGCCTCCTTATGTGACCTTTTTTCCCCACAAAACATTCGGTGTTCTTTGACTAATGTGAATTACATTTATTAGGATATTAGGTTTGCGTTTAGTAGTAATCTGGTGCAGTTTGATGGTTGTCCTATATCAGATTAGATTCCCCAACAATCCGGGAAGATAAATGGGAAGACAATGACTCTGCCCCTCTCTGTTTTTGTCTTCTGACGAAGAATAGATAATTTTTGTTAAATCTTTTTCTTGACACATCCATTGAATCAAATACATGGTACATGAATTGGTGGACATCAACTTTATTCTAATCTAATATTTTAATCAGATTGTTAATTGAATGCACCATGATTCTCGGGTGTGTAGTCCCAATTAAGATATGTGAACTTGGTGAGCAATGCATCAACCAAGTTTGAAATTTCTTCAAATTTCCTGAGCCCTCTTCACTTAATATACATTAACCGTGACATAGATAAACTTCAAGTTAGTCCAGGTCAAAAGCAAAATAGTAAACAACAACAACGCCTCCGTCCCAGATCAATTGGTATCAGATCTATGCGTCCTCTGTATCGATTTGACACTTAAAGTAAACTAGTTTAAAGAAAAAAGAAAAGGAAAATTATCTTTCCTTCCCATTTTTAGGTTCCTCTTTTTTCCAGTATTCCTAAACATAATGTTCATGTAGAATTGCCACATTCTATGCTGTGGACATAATGGGTGTTGAATGAAGTGTTAAATTGTTTCCAGTGTTTCCACCAGGTATGGATGAGTGGGGATCACAAGCTTTTTGGAGCTCAGTGTACCTCTGAAGGTTAAAATTGTGAAGCTTCATGAGCTTCTTTTGTTTTGCAGTAAACCGGCTGTGGAAGAAGCCTTCATAAGTAGGCTCTTTGGAGGTCCGAAGGAAGAAAGCATAACCAGCCATGCAGTAAAAGGATGTAACATAGAAGCAAATTGGCTCCATTACATCCCATGTTAGCTCCCAGAAAGTGAGCCTCATGAAAGCTGCGGTCTGAATCACAAAGAATCCAAGCCCACACCACAACTCTCTCTGCACCAACGATTCTGCCTTCTTGTCAATGGCTGATTTCATCTCCTCCATTTGTTGAAACTCCTTCATCATTTGGGGGTCATTTGGCTGGGCCAAGGGCATTGGCATTAAGCCTTCCATGGCTTTCACCACCTGTAGCAACAAAAAAGGGACCAAAATGCTTGTGTAAAACAACAGAGCTCCACTTCACACGCCTCATATCATCATAATGATAAACATCTTCCCAATTGCAAGCATTCATCTATATTGGATTCACTTGTTTATATTATTATTCCTATATATACTTCTTTTTCTAGAATGACACTCCTACATGATTAAACACAAGCTTAAAATTCTGAATCTGTTTAGCTAGAACAGTGTCTATTCCCATGACAAGCCAGACAAAATTGTCTCGAGTCAAGCATTAGAAAAGACTAGTAAAGGAGCTGGAAGTTAGAAAGGGAATAGCTGTATTTCGTTTGTTTCTGGGGGAGAATTCACTAATTTTTGGACTCTATTGACCCTTGGTTATCCTTTTTCCTTTCTCTTATCCCATCCCCACCAAACTATTAACTGACGTTTGGTTCAAAATTTTTGAAAAAGAAGAAAAGGTGTTTCGGCCTTTGTGGGAAAGAGTTTTAGTAAAGAACAATTTCAGTTCTTTGCGGCACTAAAAATATTGCAAAAAATGCTTTAGGAGCAAACATCATCTCCTTCCCAAATGTTTGGAATTATGTTTAAACAGGAAAGGGTGTTCAATGGTGTAATTGGAAATAGTCCAACTGGTGCAGTCCCTTATAAAAGTCACCATCTCGTTTAAGAGATCTGGAATAACTTTGTTTCGATTTCCTGTCGAAGAAAACAGAGAGAATAGATGAAAATTCTATCAGTTTTCGGTAGACTTGTAGAACAAAAAAAAATAATGTAGTAATATTTCTCAGAACTTATCAATACTTCTCAGCAGTACAGTAATGCACATAGATATCTTGTAAAATCTGTTTCAATTTCAAGTTATGGATATCCACATTCAAAATTTTGTAAGTAAAGGTAAAGACATAAAGGAAAAAAGAAGAAAACCAACCTTATCAGGCTTAAGGAATACGAGGTTTCCCAAAACAATCACAATTCCGGATTGATCAAGCATCTTTGCGAATTCTAGGGCTTGATCGGGGTTTGGCGAAGCGCCACTGCAGATCTGAATAAATTCTGGGAACGAAATCCAGTCCTTCTCCATCTGCCTTAACCTCGATTTCACCACCTCAAGCTGTGCCAATCTCATAACCTTCTTTGCATCGGCCACGGTGAATTTCTCCTCCTCGGTATCCGAATCCATCTCCGGCAACGATTGCTGCTGCGGCGGGGAGATGAGTCCATCGAGCCTTATCCTATCTCTAACAATGTCCATCCCTCTCAATTCCCGACGGAGCTTTTCACCGGTGGGAATAGACCGGAGCTCCGGCGAGGTTGCTAGTGACTGGAACAAAGAGCTTCGGTGGAGAGACCGACGGAAAAACCCACCCTCGCCAGGATCTGGAGCTATCCTATCAGGATTCGAAGAAGCCATCGATTTGGTCATGGTTGAGGAACAAATACGGCAGGTAGTTAAGGACGGACGAGTAATTTTGTAAGCATTTAAAAGACGTTGTGCTACAATTTTTTTGAACGCCATTGATAGACGAAGAATCTCTGAAAGAGAGTTCTGATTTCGATATTTTGATAGAAATTGCAGTTTATTGTATTGTAATCGCTATCAATTTATAGGTCCTTTTGCCGTTGAAGAAACGCTTGTATAGTTTTTTTGTTTATTCGGGGTTAACAAACGGCGTTAGGGTTATTATACCCTTCCTCGCGAGATAAACCACTCGCTGCGTTATATCGCCAGTAAGGATCACACAAAGGCGAGAAAATGAATATTCCCAAGAATATTATCCACATAATGTAACGGCGTTCTTTATGAAACTATCATATCGTGAGTGGTTCAAAACTTTGATTAAAACTAAATATATCAAACGGTGTTTGGAGGAAAAAAAACTTTTTTAAAAAAAAGTTGTTTGGATAAAAAACAAGGAATGACGTAGCAATTATATCGCTTAGTTCTATTATTTTTACTAGGAAATCAAAAAATAACGTATTAATACTACTAGAAATCCTGGAAGGGCATTTTGTCCCATTTAAACTATATATTATAAAAGATTATGTTCAATTATTTCCTTTTATGGGAGTCCTATCCCTGTTTTGGAATGGTTATTAAATTCCAATTATAGAAGGTCTATTTTATAAAAATAATAAATTAATTTTTAAGGAATAGTAAGATTTTAACGAGTTATAATGTGATTTAATTATCCAGTTCAAACACATTTACAAACTATTGCTTGTATATTTACTTGAAAAAATTAAGTGTCATTCTTACTCAAAAAATATTGATTATTACATAAAGTAATTTATTTTGAAGTTTGAAATGATAACAATAATGTATTTAATATTATATTATATAAAAATTTTAAAAGAATAAGGTATACTTATATTTTAATATTTTGTAATAAAATTATTTTTAGTAGAGCTCTAATTCATTAATCTCAAGTTTGAAATTAGCCGTAATTAAAATATAATTAAACAACAATTTCACGAGGGCAAATATATCAAAATGGTCGTCTAGTCACCATACATGTTAAAGTAATGACTAATAGATGCTAAAGTCTAAGCATCCACTTAATAGCTGGGTAATGATGTGTTAATGTTACCCAAAATAGTATAGAAATAAATTATTTTTAATAAAATAATTAAACTTACCTATTTACATTATAAATTTTTAAAAAAAAAATATAAAACGAATAAAGCAAAGCAGTTGAAGTAATGGGAAACGCACAGACGTGTTGCCGCATATATTCCGAGGTGGCAGGCTGCGGGGTCCCGTTAAGGTGGGAGTTTTGCTTTGTTTGTGGCGTCGGGATTAATTGGGTTCGTTGAATTTGTTCGCGAAAATTCGGGAAGCATTGGTTAAAAATACAATCTTGCCACGTAAGTTATTAAAAATTTGAAAAAATATAAATGTAACCTCCACCAAGTCCAGCCGATTCATAAGGTGAACCCAACGCTTAATCATCCACAAAGACGATACAACTTAGGCTTGCATTTCTCGACCTTTTTATTTTCTTGCGGATGGCATGAATGGTAATTAATTCATAATTAAAAAAATGTATAAATAAAAGGCTTCTATCAGTCTCATCATGCACCTCTAAATAATATATCTTATCTCATTTTAATTGAATTTATAAAATACTGTACATTATATTTTTTATTATTGTTCTTTGTAAAATTATAAATATATAATTTAATTTATCTCAAAAAAATATAAAGTTTCAATAAATGAAAGAATACATATGAAAAAATATAAAATATTCATTTTGAATTTAATATGAACAATTCAAACATTTTGAACATTTAAAAAATCGCAAAATTTTAATTAAATTTGAATGGAGGGAGTACTAGTATTAGTTGAATTATTACTCCCTGATTTAAAACACAGTAATAATTGATATTTAAGCTTAGACTCGTTGAAATTTACTCTCTTAAAAATTTAAATTATTTTGACATTATTTTGACTAAGATATCATTATGTTATGAATTTCTTTTATTTTTAGGTTGATATATTTATCATGGGATATGATACTCTAATATGTCAAGGGCAAATTTGATAAAAGGAGTTATATGCATTTTTGGTTTGGTGATATATGAATAATTCTACCAATTTTTACAAATTAAAATATGTATTATTTAGGACCTGAAAAAAATATTAGCTTGCTACAATTCATTTTCTCATTTATTAACCTCAAATGCTTTTTACTTTTTCTATTTTTATTTTGGTTATAACCGTGAAAGTTGGATTCTATTCATTGTCAAATCCCAAAATATAGATGTATAATATTAACATTTTCCCTTTGACTAATTTTCTCTGAATCATCGCGTTTCCATAAGTTCCTCTAGATTGTCGTAAATGAATCAAGATACACGCCTACATATATAGATCCATATATATAGTAAGATCCATTGTAGGAGAAAAATCATATTTTTTTTCAGTCATTTTTCTTGTTCGTGTTAAAACAAATTAAAGAGATAGTTTATCATTTAATTTTAAATTTATATTTATTATTAACTATGGTTATTTCACGATGTATTTTTTAACCTATTGAATTTATTATATATAAAAATGATAACACAAGTAAATAATCATTCTATTCATTACTCCATTCTTTAAGAAGTGCGAGATAAGTCAATACTCCATCTGTCCCAAATTAATTAAAATCTTAAAGATTTTTCAATGTTCAAAGTTCGATGAATGTTTGAAACTTTTTTCATTCTTATCCTATCATTTAATAAAATTTTATATTTTTTTAGAAGATAAATATACACTAAATATTTATGACCTTAGAAAAGGACAATAATGAAAAGTAATATGGTGTATTACTTTACAAATTAAGTTAAAATGAGACGGAGGGAGTATTAAATAAGTAAAAATGAAATATGGGAGTGTGATCAATGATCATTGTCAACTTATACATTTATTGTTTAGTTATGCATGCTCTTGAAAAATCCTATATCATTTTTTTTGCCAAACTTTCTAAAAAGAAGTGAATGATCCAAATAATTGATATAGTTACTCTAGACATGCATCGTCAGCCATGAAAGACAAATCCTCAATAAGTACGATTATAATAATAATATATAGAAAGGATAATGTATAGTATATAATTTGATAACTAGGACATAATTAGAGATAATGCAGAATTTAAGTTATTAAAGGTGGGGAGATTATCTAGTTAATGGTCGTTGGAAATAAAAGGATGAGACTGACACACCATTTCTTGCTAAGAGAAAACTCAAAGAGAATATATATATTTCAAATGATGTGAGAATAGAGGGATGGTGGGAGAGAAATAATTGTTCCACGTATAGATTGACATAGAATATTTTTTTTAATTGATCACTGGTCCATTATATATGTCAAGAAAATAAATGAAACTAAAACAAAGTTGAAAATTTACCTAACACGTAGTTATAACCCATCTTCAAACATCCAATCACTAACACAATTGATTAGAAATGAGTACTGCGTACCATTAAAAGCAGAGAACTGCATATATTCTCATGAATAGATCACTGCTATGAGGAAATACTAATAATAGGGGTCGTAAAAATAAAATTTGTTAGGATGGAATCGGTCGTAGGGCATCAAATTAATTATATTGAGATTAATTATGTTGAGACTAGTTATTCGAATAATATTTTTTATTGAATGTTTGATTTATTTTATTAAAAAATAAATACATTACATAAATTTTAAAAGAGATTGTTTATTTATAGAAAAATACCCTCCGGTCCAACTTAATACTCCATCCGTTTCAAAATAATTAGCGTCTTAGCATTTTCATTTCAAAATAAATTATGCTTTAGCCTTTAGGTATTAAAAAGGAATTGATATTATTCTTCAACGTTTACCCTTGTTTGCTTGCATAACCAAGAAGCATTAATTAGCTTTTCTTTGGTTGAGGGTAAGTTAAAATACTCATTATTTATTTACTAGAAATAAGTAGTTTTTAGAGTTGTATGCTAATTAAAAATATCATTTGGTTTGAAATAAAGAAAGTAGAAAAGAGGTTTGATGGATCTCATGAATAATTTTGTCATATTTGTTATTTTATCAAAAGATAACTAATTTTGATATTATTATTTCACAATTAGACAAGGATAACTAGTCCTCACTGTAATTTTTAAGATATATCAAGATTAATAACTTTAAAAAAATAATGCAAAGTTTTTCTCTCAGAATAATTTATGTTCGTACAATATAGCAAACGTTTCCTTGTAGTTTTCATCCTCTTAAAATCACTTTAGTTTACCTTACATTGATTTTATACTCTGGAATAAATTTTTTTTCGATCTCTTATGTTCTTTTTTTTTTGGTTATTTTTTGTATCAACGTATTTGAGATATGAATGATCTCTTTTACTAACTTGTTTCCTAAGATTGAAGTCATTCTAATCTTAACCGATATTAATTAACAACATATTATTTAACTATTTCTCTTTTTTATATAAGATGAATAAAAATAACATAAAAATTCTATAAATAAAATAAATACAATTTTAATAAATTATTTTCTTCTATACAAATTATAAGTGGACATAAAAATAATGAAAAAAGGTTATAGCTTCTCGTGTATTCTTGTAAATAAGCTATATATGTCCTTTGTTAAACTTTTTCAATATATTTGTCATTTTCATTTAATTTTAGGATCGTATTTGCCCTTAAACTCTTAGGGAAAAGGTCATATTTACCCCTCTAATATTAAATCCTCATATTTCAATATATTTATTCTTTTCTTTCAGCTTTAGGATCATATTTGCCCATATACTATTAAAAGTCATATTTATTCCTATTATGTTAAATCATCATGTCACACCTTAATTTTTCAATGTGATGCTTACGGGATATATATTTGAGTACTCTATATCTTTTCCCAATTAAATCTATTAGCCCATTGTAGGCAAAAATAACTAGTTCGGCCGAGATGCAGGATTGAATTAGCCCATTTAAATTGAAAGGTAGACATCAGAGATATCTTTTGAATTTATACGTGGTCATCTTCTTACTTTCATACCTTTTGTTTTAAATTAGTCTTGCATATTTGATGCCATGAGAATATATCTATATATACTTTGATGGCATGAAGAAGGAAGATGAAGTGTTTTAGTGAAAACTGCTTGATACCATTAAATTATATAAATGCTTTGATGGTATCAACGACAGAGAAGTGCTTCAGTAAAAACAATACTTAGTTACCTTGATGACATTAGAGTATATAAACTCTGATGGTATCAAAGAGGAACATGCAATGCTTCAATGAAAAAACTGATTGACTACGGCAAAAACAACAAATTAATGAAATCATTGCTCATTTATTCCTTGATACCATTTGAGTATATATATTATGATGGCATCAAGGAGGAATATGTGGTGCTTCAGTGAAAAGATTGTTCAATTACTGCTTGATCCCACCATAGTATAGTTAAGTAAATAAGATTGTGACTTTAATTTTCTCTTGATTATTTTTTAAAAAAGAGCACAATTCTATATAATATCGACAAAATATCAATATACTAACGGGGTATCACAAAGAATTAAGCTCAATCTTATATAATATCGCTATAATCAATATATCGATGGAGTATCACATAGTAGTGATGCTGACATCACGTGCAAAATAAAGAAAAAGAAAGTGAGATAAAGGAGTAAATAGTTTGTATTGAATTTATTTTTGATAAATAATTTCATAATAGAGTTCATTTTCTATATAGTTTACTCCCTTTTTTAATCTCTCAGAAGCTCCTACCTTTTTTGTTCTCTTGATGACTCAAAATCATAACGTTCAAGTTAATGACTCAAGGAAGGATAAAAATACCCATACGTCTTGTTTGAAATTGTTCATTCTATATTACTGTTAGATACCGATTTGCCAGCTGACAATAGGGAACATGCAGCACCTAAGATTCCTGGGTTAGCTGAATACAATCTTAGCCTATTTATTTTACGTACTTCGTTTCCACAGACTACAATGGCATATATTCCCATCAATACATGAATCCTGTGGACAAAATTATTACAACTCTACTTTCTATACCTCTTCATCACTTTTCTTTGCCTCCTACTGATTTGATTGTAAAACATGATCTTGTATTTATACCTTTGAGAATTGAAGCTTTATTCATCAGGCTATTTCTCAAATTCCACACATAGTGAGAGTTCTGAGGCTGCATTTTTACTATAGCTACTATGGTAAATTATTATATATACCCCAAAAAATTAATATACATTGATTGATTAACCATGATCAAGCAACATTCGCGGGAATATTTGCTCTTGCATCCCTGATTTTATGTATTTAATAAAAATAATATACATTTATTTTGCATCTTTTTTGTGGCGAATTTTCAAGGTTTTATTAATGTGGTGGAGTATAATGGAAGAATATCCTCCAATTATTTTAGACATGCAAGAATAATAATGGATCTCAAGGACGATAAAATATGAAAACTTAATTCCCGTACGTAAATAATTAATACTTAAGCAATTCCACGCTAGTCTTGTTGTCAACTAAAGTTGAAATATAGCAGGAAAACTTCAGCTAAAAAATTAAATATATTTAACGAAATACTAAACAAATAATAAAGGACTTTAAAAAAGGAAAAAAGAAAACAGCTTGCCGCCAGCTCACCACCATTAAGTATCTGTCATTATCAATGATATATTCACATCTATATATAATGAATGATTATAAAACTGGAGATTTTCTCTAATGAGCTTGAAAATATCATGACCACGTCAACTTTCAGGATACTCAGCTACATGAAAAAGTAAGGGCTCAAAATTCATTTAAAAGAGCTTGAACCTGCTATAAACATTCACACTTATTAAAAAAGAGAACATAATACATAAGTAAAAAGAGTATATACTTTAGATAACTTAACGCGGAATGATATTCGTTTGAATGAATATCAAAACAACATAATTGTAACATTTTGATAGCATCCATCCTGACTCCTTGTTCTTGCCTTTGCAATTAATGGATGAAATCCTTTCTAAAATTGAGTAATATGTATGAATGCTTGGAGTAGAAAGAATAATATGTATCTTTGGCAATCATAAACAAGAAGTCGTTGTAGTATAGTGGTGAGTATTCCCGCCTGTCACGCGGGTGACCCGGGTTCGATCCCCGGTAACGGAGTTTAATGTTTTTTATTTCGGTTTTCCCTTTCCGCTTTCACCACAATATCACAAATAATAATGGGCCTAAAAGAGCTTGACCCAATTATAAATGTGGTCCAAAAGCGAGTGCAGCCCACTTACTTATCTTCGTTGATGAAAAGTCTAGACTTGTCCACTTGATGGTTAAGCGGGCCTTTAGCTTTCTTGGACTAATAACACATATTGTAGCCTGTAAGACTAACAGATTTTTTTGTTAGATTGGGTATTACGTTATTAGACAAATATCTGATATTCATTTACATTATATCTATAGCTATAATTAATATTTTGTTGTTATTTTTCTCCATTTTCTTCTCTTTCTCTTCTCTCTCTATAATCACTTGTCAGACATACAAATTCATAAGTATATGAGTTGTATATATACAATTGTTTAACATATACATATTCAATTCGACAGATATACATATAGAATTCAACAGATATACATATATAATTCGCCTCTCTCTTCCGCTATCGCTCGCTTTTATCCTCCCTCTCTAAGCCTCGCTCGCCTCTATCCTTGCTTGCCAGATATAAAGATACATATGTATATCAGTTACAGATATACACATACAATTTGACATATACATATACAATTCGCTTCTTTCTACTCTCTGCTCTCTCTCACTCACCTCTCTCCTACCTCTCTCGGTCTCACTCGCCTCTCTTCTCCCTCTCTCGGTCTCGCTCGCCTTTTTCCTATAATAAGTAGCTACGAATCATAATTTTAACAAATTATAACTATATATTTTGTCGTATAATATTTCAAGTGTTTGTTCTATTTAAAAAATTCTATTATGCATTTATAGAGTTACATATTATTAACATCCTCATTCATATTAAAATTTAAATATTTTGATTACGTTGAGCACAACGTTCTCGTGGGATTTTTTTTTTTTGGGGGGGGGGGGGGGGGGGGGGGGGTGTGTTGTGTTTTCTCT
>JAOTQJ010000049.1:24668906-24733056 GCA_025642045.1 Solanum sejunctum | reverse complement strand
ATCATATTTTAATTTAAGAAAAAATTAAAATTAAAAATATTTTTTATTTTATTGTAATTACTATTTTTATCCGTAACTAAATAAAATTAATATTGAATTTGCCATGATCTTATATTTATGACGTATATTATTTGTTACAACTGTATGATATTCTATTTTAATTAATAAAATGAGATTAAGAAAAGAAAATTATTTTCTTACACTTTTAATAGTTAAAGTGATTTTAAAACAAACAAAATAAGAAAAAAATTCTTTAAAAATAATATTTTTATTAAAAATACAGTATATTTAAAAAGAAAAAAATAAAGGACATTTTTAGCCTATTTAATGACAATAACAAAATCACACATGTGTAATAGTACACGTTAATTATAGCCTTAATTATGAGATTATATTATAATATTTTAGATCTTTGGTTTAGACATACTAGCATCCTTTTAGTGCAGAGACATTTACACATGACGAAAAGTGTACGATTGCAATTGAATTTTGGACTTTCTATAAATGTTTGTTTGAAAATGATTGAAGGACCCCCTAATATTATTATTATTATGTTATATTTTATAGCACCATAATAGAAATGTGTATATTTTTATAAATATTTTGAGAAATTTTCATCAATTTTGAATGGAGTCAAAGGTTTATTATTTTTTGATTTTGAAGTATGATGGAATAAAGCAAAATAACTCTTTAAACTATGCAATTTTTAACGCTTATCATAAATTATTCAAAAATAATTGCGTTATATTTTTAAATATAGAGATCAAGCTGCATTGGCTAATGTTATTATTGTTGTTGTTTATGATGAGAAAGAAACATAACGGTTGATTGTTCCACAACTTTTTCGAAACCATACAATTTACAAAGGTCCCAGCAGAATTCAAGCATGTAATTTAATAATTCATGAATTAATCAGTAGGAACGTGCGTACTAGGATTAACAATGATTGGGCCTCTTCGATTAGAGTAGTAGTAAGATTTGTGCATGTTTTACTTTTTTTAGATGTTATTTGTGAAATTTTATTGAGCATATTGTTGAAAGTGTGTATATATAGACTAAGGTCATCTTAACAAGTTTGGAAGATTAAAGTCTAATTTGATGGAGGGGATTTATTTATTTTATAATTGACATATATATTTTATTGAATATTTATAGTATACTCCGTATAATTGTACAAATAATGTTTGGAGATGTAAGATATATGCGAACATTATGAAGTAAGAATGTAAATAATGTAAATTCTCAATGAGAAATATACAATATAAAGTTAGAATAGTAAAATCTAATTAGAAAACTTTAAAAGTTTTTATAATATCGAAATAATATTGCGCTAAATTTGATAAATTGATATAATGATAATAAAATAATTTAGTTAGTTTTAGTGCTTGAAATTTAAAGAAAACACCAAAAAATAAATTTGCATTTTTTTATAAACACACAATAATAAATTTTGCATAATGTAAAAAGTTTGACTGTTTAAAGACTTTAGAATTTTTGATAATGAGAGAACAAAAATAGTGAAAGCAAAATTAAAAAAAATAAAATAAAAAAAACAATGTTAGTTCTTGATTATTAGACAAAATATAAATGAGACAATAAAATAAAAAATTATATAAAAAAGTATTACAATCAATTAAGTATTATTTTATTTCTTAATTATTCGAGTCATCGCTATATTAAATGAATACAAACTTATTATATTTTCTACTCTATTTATTAAAAATTTATTAATATATGATACTTTTTTAATAACATATACATACATAAATATATCTCTGAGAGAAAGTGAAAATCTAAAAAAATTAAACCCCAAATGATTATTTTACTAATCTTATGATCAAGATAGCTCGAGCCGTCAAAAAAAATTTTGCCCTCTGAGCCAGCTATAGTTGGGCGGGAACATTTTTGTTGAACTAATATTTGTCAGTCAATACTAAACATGACGTTATTAAGCTTATCAACACGTAACCCCCTCGCGTAGGCTAACCCTTGAGGCCAAACTTAAAATTCAATAAATTAACTTTAAACAAAAATAATAAAACTTGGAGAAAAAACTAAAAAGAAATCTACATTCTTAACTATTGCTTTCTAAAGTAGATGGGACACCGTTGTTCAGGTGCGGAGCTATATTAGATGGTCAGATAAACATTTTTCATCAGAAAAAAATATATATATCAATTATTAAATATTTTTGATACAAAAATTTTCCACTCACTCATGTTTTAAAAATATGAACACCCTTAATAAAAATACTGATTTTGCTAGTAGTGTTGCTTCTAATCAAGTCATCTCTTCATTGAGATAAGTTGACACGGTATAATTAATTATTATTCATGATTTACATCGTCTAAACTCTTCTACATTCAAGCTCCAGCAAATAATTTTTTGATCTTTTACCTTGCAATGATTATGTGATTGGAATATATTTCCCTGATGATATACTAAAAAAAAAATAAATTAAAAGCACTAATTGTTATCTAAGCTAATGTTATTGTCCTTTTGTTTTGCTTAATAAAATACAGTACAGTGTTAAAAAAGAAACTGTAACCCTAAACTATATACTATATGCTTATGTACATAGTCAATACAAAACAAGTAGTTTTTGATTTTGAACAAGATTTCGAGAAAAAAACATTGAAGAAGGGCAAGTGTGTCATTTTGTTAATTCATATCAAGACCAGCCATCATGGCATTAATATATGCTAGCGGCTAAGACCGTGCGTTGCACGAGTCCAATATACATTATTTTTTTTCTTAATTTTTGTGCTCCATATAAAATTTAGATAGACAATAATTTTAATATATTTTTAAATTTTCTTCAATAATTTGAATTTATAATATTTTTAAGTAATTTTTAAATAATACATAACGAGAAAATAATTTATTACGGATAATATTATAATTTAATAGTTAAAGTAGATGAAGAAATAATTAAATAATAATTAATAGAAATTATACAGTAATATTAAGTAAACATGTTAGTAGTCACCGTAGAACATTATAGTGAGACACAAAATAATAATTTATTACGAATAATATGTATTTTCATAATTGAAGTAGATGAAAAAATATTTAATAATAATTAATAGAAATGACATAATAAAATTAAATAGACACTTTAATAGCTATTGTAGTAAACACGTGATTGTAATTTCAAGTAGATGAAGAAATAATTAAATAATAATTAACAAAAATAATACAATAAAATTAAGTAGACACTTTAATAAATCAAGCAAACACATTATAATAACCCGTTTACTTTAAATAGTTGAAAAAAATATTTAAAATAGACACGATGATCCTAACTGCTCAAAGTAGTAGTCTAATACCGGAGAAAAAAAAAACTTATTTTTTCAAAAACCTCCTATTGGTGAGGAGTTAGGTATAGGTCAGATCCCAATCAATTGATACTTTCGCCAAAAAAGTACAAGAGGTGACTTTTCCGCCAAACCTTCCTGAGAAACAATTAGGATGAAAAGTTCATAATCTAGAGAAAATGACCTATATTAGCTCTAATACAAAAATATAAGTCAATATATCATAATTTCCAAACTGACGTACATAACTAAGCAAAAGTGTATTGCCCTACTGAGAAGACATGGGAGACTATTTTGATGGTTATTGAAGATATATATCTCACATAAATTGTGGTATAAAAATAATACTATAGTTATGGTGTTATTAATCTCTAGAGTACTAATTAGGAAGTTAAAATTTTGTCATGAAATAAAATAATTACACGCATTTTTAATCCAGCAATTAATTATAAGATGAAAAATCTACGGTAGGCCAACAAAACTATTTACATCTGCATACATATTCATATTTTTTTTAGTGAGCACAATTAAATTTATTTTCTCAATACTGTATATACATCCTTATAGTTATATAGACAACATACTTAAATTAATTTCAGTAACTCTAAGCAACATCGCTCATTTATAATTCGTTTTAAAAAAAGACACATTCAGAATTCAACTACATTCTTCAAACACAACTCCAGACCGTGTCTTTAATTTGGTGGATTTTTCACAAAACGTAAACATTTAAAACATAATGAGACGATTAAAATAGATATATTTTGTTAAAATTTCGAATTGTAGCAACATATAAAACTGGGATAGGCAAGCAAGACAAGGAGAGGGATTGAGGAGAGAGGAGGGGGCAGCTGTGGCTGAGCCACATACTAGTTATTAGGGAGTTTATCCGAACTCTCTTTGATGAAAAATTATACTATTTATATATGGTAAAAATATTTATATATATATATATATAATAAATATCGAACCCCCTTCCATTAGTTCTTATTGTCTACTTCTTAAAATTTTGAACCCCTTCAAAAAAATCCTAACTCCTCCACTGAGTAGAGGTGGATTGTATCTGTATATCTACTGAATAATTATATATATGTAACTAGTATGTGTCAATAATTATAATGATGAATACGATTTGTATATATACACTTTGTATCCAATTATATTTGTATCACTGAAGAGGATTTGTATAAATGAAATAACAAATACAATTTGTATCTGCACATAATTTGTATCCAAATACATATATTTTCGCACGTTGCATCACGGAAGAAAGTTTATACAATTAACATTTATCATTTATACTTGTATGGCTGAATTGAAGAAGAGAAATATAAGAAGTGACATATCTTACAAATTATTATATACATATTGGCCAATCCAGGTTAAGAGCAGAACAGCATGAGGATAATTATGGTAAATGTTCATTCGATCAAAATAATTATAAAAAAAATGATAATTTACTATATAACCTATGAACATTTCATACATAGTCAAATTATATCTAATTTTTAAATGTATTATAATACATGTTTATCTTACAACTCACTTACAAGTAATCTATATTATATAGTCAATACATACTTTTGATAACTTATGTGAGTTATATTGTATGTTTTGAAATTAGCCCAAAAACATGACCATTTTGGATGATAACCTTGAGCAGAGTGCTAGAGAGTGTAAAAAGCTCATTAAAGAATGTGATACAACAAATAGGGTTGTTCCCCCCTTGATCATAGATTTCGAGTTTGAATTCTGAGAATAAAAAAATTCTTGGTAGGGAGTACTTTCCCTCAAATGGGATCCTACGCAACACGAATTTAGATATAGTCAAGCTCCAATATAAACATTAAATAACGAATGAGAAAAAAAAAAGAGCGTAAAAATCTCTATTAGAATGTCTTGTCCTCATATCCAAACGACCCCTTATTAATTAATACATGTATTTTAATCCGTCATGACATGTAACTGCCATTTACTTTTGAAGTTATACTAGTTTTTCACTTATATGCACCTCTGCATGTACTTATATCCTAGATGACCTAATAATATATATACCATCAATCAATTAATTAATTAAACTTGTACGGACAAAAGTGGATAATTAATCAGCATAGTTACATTATTTTATTGTAATATCATACATATGAACATCTTTACAATTCTATTTTTTTTTAAATATTTAACATTCCCAGGGTCTAGGAGGTTTGAATCTTTAGAGAGGGATATCCATTTTAGTTTTTTTTTTTTTTAAATTTTTAACAAAAAAAAATTAGGTTAAGTAGATGAAGATGCATAAAATTAGGGTTAGGTTGAATGCTAAAGTAAATTGAATGAACTCTGACGGAACCACACCACTAAAAAGAAACAGAGATAAATTTGTCGGTTAGCTTAGGCTGACAGACAAAAGTACAACATATAAATTGGAGCTACACCTACAGCTACGGACCTTTTAACACTCCCCACACCTTTCATCCTTTTGACACAGTAGTTGACCTAGGATTTTTATTAAAGAGGTTCGAAATATTAAAGTAAGCACTTAATTAAGAAGGTTCAGAGAGTGTTCAATAATTATTATACATACTAAGAAAATAAGTTTAATCATATATAAATGGTGTAGTATTTCTTTGAAGGAGGTTTAGATGAATCCTTCGGCCCTTATAAAAATGCATACTGTTCTTTTTACTTTTATTTGACATTGTTTGACCCGACATAATATTTAAGAAAAAAATATTTTCTTTATCCATCTTTACTTATTTCTTTTTATTATTTTTAAATGTTCAACAATACTTGTTTAGTTTGCGAAATCAAGAGATAGGTTTACACTTAGTTCCTAATTTGTCCTTATCATTAATTATATAGTCATTTCACTATTTTATTTTTCAAGTTATTGTATTTATTATATTCAAAGAGTAATTTGATAAATTATTTGTATCATTTACAATTTCTGAGTCCAAGTAAAGATGAACGGAGGGAGTAAGACATTTGAAACAAATGAACTAAAATCATTTTTAGATATTTATAAGACTGAAAATTATTTCATCAAGGATAAAAAAAATTTAAAATTAATTTTTTTCCAATTAATATAGAGTGATATTATTTTTGGGACAGATTAAAAAAAAGAGTGTTATATAAAATCAATATGTTTATGGTTGGAATATCTTGGATCACCAAGCTTTTGTTGCGTTCCATCAAATTAATATCTTCTGTTTGTCCATAAATGTCCTGCCTTGCACTTCATCAGTGCCCACCGCCAATTTTAGGACTTCCATCACTTTCCATGTCTAAAAGTGGATGAGGTCCACGTTTAATTTGTTGCCAGTATTAAACACTTTCTAAAAATTCATATTAGTAGATTTTGATATATGAACAGAAAAGTTAGGTTCTTAAAATGGGAGATTTTTCATTACGAGTAACAGACAGAAAAATAGAAACATTAATTATTTTTTTTAAAAAAAAGTTACTCTCAGCCGTTTAAATTCTTCCCTTCATCGGTTTCCCTGTAACAGTATTTTTCGAAAACTCTCATCAAGCTTACGAAAGGCCAATATATACTAGTACTTAGTTGCTTTATCTATCAGCTTGTAAGTAGTTCTTCAACAACTACAAAAAAAGAAAAAGAAATGTTCCCTTTTGGAAACAGTAATAATGGGAACCCTATGCTCCACTCTTACCCCTTTCTTAGCAACCAAATACTCCTTCATCAACAAGACCTTCCTATTACTCATCATCATTATTTAGGAGCCCCAAATGGTAACTTAATCGAAAACGACTACTCGTTCTCAACGAACAGTGTCGTCATCAACAACAAGAAGATAAAGAAAGCAGTGAAAAAGGATCGGCACAGTAAGATTTTGACGTCTCAAGGGCATAGGGACCGGAGGGTGAGATTATCTATAGGGGTTGCTCGTAAGTTCTTTGATTTGCAAGACATGCTTGGTTTCGACAAACCAAGTAAAACCCTTGATTGGCTATTTACAAAGTCAAAATTAGCTATTGAAGAAGTTATGAGTGATGAGTCAAAGAAGAGTAGTGGTACTCCTAATAACAACTCAGAATGTGATGAGAATATTATTATTCCTGCTTCTGCGGTGGATGAATTAACCAAAAAAACAAAGCAGGAGAAGGACTCAAGGGCTAAGGCTAGAGCAAGAGCAAGGGAAAGAACAATCAAGAAAATCTGGACACAAATTGCTCCGAATAGAGAGGCTCAACCTTCGCATTGCAATAATCATATACGAAATTGGAATCATCATGACCAAGTTACTCCAACGATTATGGCTGCTCCTACCAGTTGTACCTCATCACCGCAAGGTAAAATTAAATTATTCTAAAGTATAAAATTTAAACATTCTGAGATGTATATCTTATCTTTATATTAATTTTTGCAGTTCAGAAAGCATGGGATTCATATCTTGGAAGCCAAATCTGAAGGGTACAGTGTAAGCAAATTAACCAAAATTTCCTTCCTGTTTAATTTCTAGGTTCGGAAACTACGCACTATAGAAGTGCCTTTGTGTTTTTGTTTTTCTGATTCCTGTCTAAGTCATTCTGCGCTTAAAACTTTGTTTTTGTAACTAAACTTTATAGATATATATATGTATCAACCAGTGCACCACCTCAGGAGCTCGCATCCTGGGTGGTTGGAGTTAAATTTTCTTTTAGAAAAAACCAGTGCACCAAAAGTTTTACGAGGTTTTAACAGTCTAGAAGTTAAAAATAGCAACCAGAAAGAATGTGACCTAGAATTCGATCTGGGGAAACAACAGGCAGTCAATTGAACTGAAATCATGTCCCGGTCGATCTGATTTTCTCCGGCATTGGATGTTTATTCCTGTTGAAAAAGGGATGGTTTGATATTGTGTAAGGCTATGATCAATTTTACACGGTATCAAAACACGATATATCCCAATTAAGGTTTATGAATTACGGGCCCTCCCAGATTAAATTGTTCACCCACCAGCTGTTCAGCCTTGGGCGTGGGTTGGGTTTTGTAGAGTTACACTTGGGCATGATAATGTTTACCAATGATGGTCTCCACTACATTAAATTGCTCACGCACCAATTGTCTGCCTGGGTATGTAGTGGGTGTGGAAACGGCTCACACGGAATGAAAAAAGGATTGGTAGTCTCCTTACATGGACTTGGAAGATTCTCCTCTCATAAACTAGATTTTGGGGTTGAGTTAGGCCCCGATCCATTTTTCTACAAATCTTTGACTATGGGCTTTCTATGGGTAGTTTTCCAAACTCACAAAATTGTATTGAATCTTAACAGAAAGTATTTTAGCTAAAGGTCCAGTAATTTTCCAACTGGACAATGAAAATATACATAATAACCCATCACCATAAAACCTGGAGTTGTTCAGGAAACTTTTCAGCTTAGAGATAACTTACCCCTGCAAGAACTGGTGCAGTCATTCAGTCACAATGTTCTCTCCTCCTTGTATGTACCAGCAGTGAAAAGAGGTCGAGTTAAATCCATAGTAATTCCCCTGGAACTTTTTAAAACATCAATACTACAACAATAACAACATACCCAGTGGAGTCCCACAAGTGAGGTCTGGAGAAGATAGAATGTAAGCAAATTTTTTCACTACCTCATAAAAGTAGAGAGACTATTTAATTAAAGCATCAATATAGATCTGAATTTTGAATCCATAATAATCTGCCCCTCTCTGGTATCCATGTTCTGTAAGTGCTTGCGGCATACTAACCCTAGCTACTGTAATTCATATTTTAATTAATTTATCCCAAATGAAAAAACTAGTCAAGATTGGACACTAGTTCAGTACCTTAAACTCCCATAATTTAGTATTGTGATATAGGTACTTCTAAGCTAGTATGGATAGTTTGTCTGCTCAAAGTCACAATTTGTCATAAGAAACATGTTAATATTTGTGATTGATCAAGTTGCAGTTATGGGGTTGTAGATTGTAGGGGCTGTTCTAAGAAACATGTCCCTGCTTTAGATGAGTATAGATTGTAGAGTTGTTCTAGTTGATAGTCCATTCGATAGACATATTGACATGACTTTATAAATCCAAAACTTATGAGTGGTGATATATATATTGCTCTAAGGTTATGGATTGAATGCTCACATTATTTTGCAAGACACCAAATCAGGTTGAGGTTCTAAGTTTAAATCTCACCATGCTATCATGTGTTTGATTGATGAAAAGAATTAGAAACAGAAATATAGCTAGCTTGCATATACACAAAGTGGAAAAGATTCCCTAGAAAATTATTCTTCTAGGAAAAAGAAAGGCTTGTAGGTGCTTAGCTCCAAGTAAACAATATATATAATACTAAGGAGTCATTTGGTGTGAGGACTGGAGCTAACTTTTATATATTAAAATTTGACTTAATTAATTCCTCAAAAGTAGTGAGTCGCCCCTATTTTTACTGTATAAATTGCATGCACATTTGGTTGCTGGTTAGGATCGTTTGTCATGAGATTTTTTCCACTTAAATCAAAAATAATGTTTGATCATAAAAATTTTAAATATAATTTAAAATTAATTTTGGAATTGGGAAAACACCCAAAACCTGTTCACTTCTTTCATTTCACTTGTACTATATTTTTCTTTTTCAAATGTTATATTTTACAGTGAATTTTAACTTTTTTTTTATAAAAGAACCTATTTGAATTATATTTCATATTTTAATCATATTTTACATTTTTTTTAAAAAAAATTACACTCAAATAATTAAATATTATTTAAAAAAATTATAATCAAACACAACTTCAACTTTAAAAAAAATAAATAATGATAAAATATTTACAATAGTATGTAATAGTTCTATATATGACACATACTTATGACATTATCGGACTATTTATTTGAGATGTATTACTCTTTTAAAACATATTCAAGTGCATATTTCAGAAAATTAGTGAAGTGGAATGATTTTTTTCTGATTTTTAGAAATTGAAAGTATAAATCATATTTAAAAATATACAGCACATTCAAATTTCAAATATTGATCCCAAGAAATATGGCCAAACACAACTTCATTCTAACACCAACTAAAAGTTTCAAATATAGTGATTTTTTCGTATTATCATGGTCAATATTTTGAGTTATGAAGAGTTAAATTATTTATGTTCTTCCTCCGATCAGATTTACTTATCTTTTATTTTAAAAATAATTTTTTATTGATCATTTTTAACATATCAAAAAACTAAGATAATTATCTTATTCTATTTTATCTTCCATATTAGTTATTTATTTCTTAAAACCATAAATATATATATATATATATATTACTATATATAATAAGGAGTTAAGTTGTTCAAGCAGACAATAGGTCAACATGCTGCTTAAAGAGTTTGAGGGTATATCTATTATTTTTTTTGATGATTTTTTTATTTCGATTTATTTGTCTTATTTCTTTGATATATCTAAAAGCTACATAAAAATAATATAAATAATAATAATTAACTACTTAAAATATTTTTTATAAAAATAAAGAAAAGTTATAATTGATTTTTGAAATTAATTTTTCGATGTTTCATAAAATGAGACAAAACGGAGTAATATGTATTATTTAAATTTCAAAATTATATAAAAAGTATTGTATATTTCAATAATTAACAAGATTGAATTGACTCTTGAAGTCTATTTATGGTACATACATTGGGACAAAGGGAGCTATATATACTCCCTCCGTCCTATTATATAAGGAACTTTTCATTTTACTTAAGAAATCATCAATGCATTAGTTAACTTTATCATTTTATCCTTTATTTATGTCAATGTATATTAAATTAAGTGACAAAAAAATCAATAATGTACTAATTAATGGTGGAGGTAAAATAATAATTAATTCTGTTCTAATATAGTAAGGCCTTTATAATATGGGACAAATATTTATAGAAAGATGGTCATATATTTTTTAAAAATTACATAAAAAATACTATAAATCACAATAATGAATAACGTAAAATATTAAAAGACATTTAAAGAGTTTGATTGACTCTTGAATCAGTGACGCATAAATAGAATGAGTTGAATACAATATATTATTTGAAAATGACGTAAAAGAATATAGATCACAATAATTAAAATTTTTAAAATTTTACCATTGCCACACAAATTGGGACAAGGAAAATAACATATATTATTTACAAATTATATCAAAATTACTGTAGATCACAATAATTAACAAATAAGAATATCTAAAATTTATACTAAAATTTAATTGACTCTCTAAATTTTATATATGTCATATAAATTAAGAGAAAAATAACAGATATTGAGTCTGTGCTAGCATGAACACCTACGTCCAGTATTGATATATATTGTAGTAGGAAAGTACTCATATTTATCATTATTTCTAAAGAACATGCAAAGTCCGAAATAATCAAATAAAAGTGAATGAAGGGAGTATTGATTATCCTATTTTCTATCTTAATAGAATAATACTTGTATGTAGATTAATTCATAACTTACACATGTATTATTAGTTATGCAAGATTGTAAGCTAGTAACTAATTACTTCGTATGGAATATACTGAAGTTTATAAAATTTTCTACCAAACATGATATTGACTTTGATACATAAATAATTTCAACAACCAAATGACACCCAATTTTATGAAAAATCATTTACATTTCCATAAATTTTATAAGATAATCCTTTTTCTAGTGTACCACTTATTACCATAAATTATAGAATTTGGCTTGTGATTACATTAATAAGTGAAGTGATAAAAAATTATTCTTGTATGAACTCCAGTTTGATTGAGCTATTGATAGAACTTGTAGAAGTAATTGTCAATACTGTTGTTGTTGTATGTGGCAACACTGTTCATTAACATAAGTGGGTCAAAATCCTAATCAGTTTCACTGAAACTCCTGCAAAATCTTTTTGATGATGCCAAATATTGATCATTGACCGCCACCCACTTAACTAAACAACAAACTTCCAATACAGAGCATTTGGCCTTCATATAACTTATACTTTAAGACTACACAACAACAGAATGAAATTTCATAAAATAGGGTTTTAGAAGAATAGTATACTTTAATACTATTTTAGAAGATGGAGACGTTATTTTTCAAAGATTTTTTGCTTAAATGTATCAGTCCCAAGAAAAAGAAGAAAATAATAGACGTAGAATAATAGCTAAAACAAAGAGTAATATCAATTTTACATACAAAAATATAAAAGTAGTAAAATTATTGAAGAGCAATAGCCACACAACCATGAAAGCATGACTAATCCTAAATGAATCTAAAATCATCACGAGGCAAGACAACATTCTACTCCTACTAACTTTTTACGTAATATACATGTCTTTCATTTTTTTCTATTTAAAATCATGTCCTCAATGATATAAAATGTATAGTTTAAGACTACCTTTTGGATCTGGATGCTTAACTTAGGCCATTCAATTTTGGTTTAAAAATCACACACACACACTCAACACCCCTCTCCCCTTCAAAAATCTTTACGCTTCTGTATTTTGATTCATCTTATTTCAAAACTTTTGTCATTTTTTCATTTTGAATATTGAATAGTAGAATGTTAGAGTAGAATCTAAAGAACCTTATTTTAAAAAAAATCAAAACTTAAGAATAGAAAGAGAATCAAGTGAATAATCCCATTTTAGCCCTTGGTCGCTCAAGTTAGAAACATCAACAGGAACTTTCAATTTAAAATTCAACTTATTGTAAGATGTACTCTATATGGGAGTGGTACTCTTTATGGAGGAAAAATGAATTATTTTTTTCATTTTTTATGTTCTATTGATAAAAAAATATTTCTAATCTTTCAGAAAAATACGTCTTATAAGTTGCATTCCATTTTTTTCTTCTCCCCATCATCTAATACACCTCAATTTCACCTTCATCCCCCTTTTGTACTCCCCATCCCCATCACTCTGCAGTACTAATTCACCTCCACCTCCTACCAATTATTTATCAATGTTATGTATGAATATATTTCCAACAATATTTTTTATTTACATATCAAAAAATATTTTTTTTTGCTACTAGATTTATTTGTTCAACTTTATACAAATTTAAAGGTAAGATTATGCATATTCAAAATTGAAGGGCATATATAGATATATATAAGATAGAGTCAAACGAGAGGCACATTTATTTATTATGGCTAAGAAATTATAATGTCAAAAGAAATTACATTCATATACTTACCTTGAACTTCTTTAAATGGTTGCTTTCTGATGATTCTCCTTAGCAGATGAAAGCATTATTTTAGACAGTGATGAGGAGAAAGAGACGTAGAAATTGATAGTACTAAAATATAAAATTGAGTTATTAGTATTATAACCAATATTAAGTCAGTTAGTCAGACTAACGCTCTGATGGAGACCCATGAGTCAGAATCCTCTTATTTAATTATTCCTTTCACTCTTTATGTCAAATTAAGGCAGATATGTGATGAGTACTATAAGTACTACTGCTATATTTAACATAAACAATACTGCAGATTGATAGATTTTAATATTATATAATTAATAATGACATCTTCAGAACAAATACAAAATAAAAGATTCACTATCTAGTTTTGACCGCAAAGAAGTGACAAATAAAAAATTATTAACACAGGCATGCAATGGAAATAGGGCAAATCATACGAATGGTCAGTCTATAAACTTATTTTATTCGGAGTATTTTGCAGTCTAATTTATAAAAATTGTCAAAAATGGTCTTTCGAACTTATTTTTTTTAAAAAAATTGGCCGCACAACCTTTGCACCGTCTTCTTCTTCAAATTTAATGTACTACAAACATAGAATTCTTTTATCGAATTATATATCAAAAGACCTTAAACATCAAGGAAATTTTATTTATAAAATTTAGGACTATTTAGAGGTTAAATTATATTGCATATTCAATTTATATTTTTTATAAATTTTGACTTATTTTTATGTAAATAAAAATATGATTATATTTATTATGAATTAATTATTTTATTGTATATATTTGAAACTAATCCAAAGAAATATTTTCTCTTTGTTCATTAAAGATGTAAATAGAAGCAAGCACAAAAGAAAAAAAAAACTAAGTTGAGAGGGAAACAACCAAGATCATATCTAAGGTCCCTAAGCAAACCTAAGACCTTTACTTAAACGCAGAAAAATTTCATTCATTTCATCGTAGCTCATATTGATCACAAGAAAATAGTAACATACTAGATAATAAAAACAATTTGGTGTTCTTATTTTCCTCAATAATTAAAATTAGTGATATTTACTTCCATTAATCACAAATATGAAAATTTGAGTTCGCAACAACTCTTATAATAAAGAGAAAGAAAAGTATAGGCCTTTTGGACAATATCTTTAGTTGAAGTTTGATACAGAAAATAGTATTTAATTTGAAAATTATGTGAATTTTCAGTTTTTTTTAAAAAAGTAAATTTTTGTGATTAGAAATCATTTTGAGATGCTCCTTAAATTAAATCAGTTTTTCAAACTTTGAATTTTTCGATACAAGTTGAAATTGAAATAATGAACCAACTTGTATTATTAGTATGTTGTATTTTGTAACATGATTTAATTTGGTTTTGATTATTTTAAAGTGGTCTTCATAAAATCACAACCTTGTACAAAATGATTGAATTTAATTTGAAGCAGACCAGATGGGACGGGTGAGATTTGTTTAATTAATCTAGTGGATTTTATTGAATATTTTACTCTGCAAAAATTGGACCGAATATTTATGTTGGAGCTGCTTAGGTTAGCCATCAATGGTTATTTCCGAGTTCCTGCATACTCTATTCTAATTTACTCAGGTCAAATCATATTATTTTATGTTACTCTACTTATACAGCTTTACCTTTTACACATGAATTTAAATGTCTCATTCCAGACTTATCAAGATACTTTGCTAATAAGTCATTCTTGGCAAATATTTTTGATAAATTTTTTAAGAATATTTAATAATTTTAAAAAATATTATTTATATTTACAATTATTGTAATAGAATTGATAGTAATTAATAATGAAAAATAACAATACAGACAAGATCAATACATCAATTATATACTCAAAGTTGCCACTAAAAATAAATGGCATCACACATAAAAATGACCTCAAACTTGATATAATTTTTTAAGTTGGAACTTAAACTACCCGGTGCCTACTTGTTCAGGAATTGTCAAGTTGAGGGTCATATTTGTGCACTATGAAAGTTTGAGTTTCAACTTAAAATCTAATGCCAAGTTTGAAGTCATTTTTATGTGTTATGTCAAAACAAATTGTTCTTTTTTTTTCAATCATGTCATTCACATTATAATTCAAATTTTTTTGGAGGAGATAGATAAATATTACTTAAAATAAATAAATAATAATTCTTTTTGTAAAATATAAGAATTTGGAGTAACTTTTAAATATTTAATATTTTTTAAATACTTTCTCAAATTCCTAAATACTAGTTTTTTTTTCCTATTATTTGCCAATTTTTTTTTAAACCAAACACCACTTCCCAAATTTTTCTCAAAATATTTCAAGTGTTTACCAAAAATTTTTGGGACCAAACCGCACCTCAATCGATTTCAATTTTTTTTTATAAAGTTGATTTAAAGTATGAGAGTCAAATTAACTTATATTTATATGAATATGAACTAGAAAGTTTTTTTAGTCTCTTTTTAAATATGAAACTCATATAACTAAAATTAAATTATTATAAAAATTATGATAAAATAATATCGTCCAAATATAAGATAAATAAATTAATACTGAGGAATTATTTTTTACTCCTGTTACCCATATATCAGAGAATTGTACTCACATATGTCAGCTAAAGAAGCACGAAACCTAAACTATACTTAACTTGCAAGATTCAACAATAATATGGTACCCAAGGAATGGTAGACATGGACAGTAAAGAAACTCCAAAAAATTGATTTATTTCACTCTCATAAAAAAAAATTATAATTTATTAAAAATCCTAATTTATTATACATTTCGTGTGAATTGAGCACTATTAAGAAAAACTATTTTTAATATAACTATGAAATTAAAAATATTTTGTATTGAGTCCTACTGAGACACTTGTTTTGATTTATTTTTTAGTTAAAAAACACTACTTTAAAATAAAAATAAATTAATCACTCAATCGATAATAACCCCCTAAATCCTACTGTAGTTCGAACAATTTACTTCCTCATTTCAATTTTTATAGACATATTTAAATGGATTAAATTTTAAAGACTTTTATATTTAGTTATTGTAAATATAGTCGTGAATTTGTGGTCCCTGAAAATGTCATCTATAGATCTTTTCAAACATTTTTATCTTAAATATATATATTTGTATGATTATATTTTTTAAACGGTAAAATGAGAAGATTCTATTAAATAAGAAGATTCTATTAAACGGTAATATACCACTTAGTGTGCTGACAGTGAGATGGGTGAATGGAAAAAACTTTATAATGATTAGTCTTATAGTTGTTGAATGTGAGAATACCTTGAAAAAAAAAAAAAAGATTCAATTTAATTTTAAAATTGCCTTTATTGTATTTGATGGAACAAGTTCAATGTTTATCAAGGAAATTTAGTTATCATATAAATTTCCTTCCAAACTCCTCAATGTTACTCTCTTTGATATGGACTAGCTTATTTGTTTGTGCTTCAAAAAGTTAGAGATTAGAGAATACATAGAATGAAATTTTAAAATTTTTATCGAAATTAAATAGGATGAAAAATTTTATCATATCAAATTAAAAAAGCAAAAAAGTTTCTCTACCCCGCGCTCCCCAACCCCACCCACCCAGACAATGAATAAACGCTTAAAAGACAGTTATTTAAGATGATTAAAATTACAAACTATTTAAATTCATCCTTTTAAAATGAAATTTAAAATTTCAGATTTGTCAATCTTTTTAATATGAAGTAAAAGATTATCAAAATTAATTTCAGACATCAAATCTAAAGTTAGAGTGAACCATAGTAAAATTAAGCTCAGACGATGTTTCCTACTTATATTTTCTCTTTGGAAATTCAACGTCAAACTTCAAATTTAAGATTCTCAATACCAAATGTTTGAGATGCACCAAAATTACATTCTAGTATTCTGAAGTCTGTCTTTAAACTTTAAATCCATTACAAAGTGGCTATGCATTAAATTGCTTGTCTAAAAGCCACAATGTGAGGCCCAATTACCATAACAAACAAAAAGACCGGTCCACAGCCAGGAGGCCCAATTACAGCATACCAAAAGGCTTTTAATCCCAGTCCTGCCCATTCTTTTCTTGTTCAGAAAGATTTGTTTCCTTGAATTACTCTTTACAGAGCAAGGAAGAAAACAAACAGAAGAAGAGAGCAATGGAAGAATCAAAGACGATCCCGCACGAAATCGGTGGAGTGAGAAACGATGCGTTTCGATTCGGTCTTCAGGGAGTTAAGAGCGACATCGTTGGATCTCATCCTCTTGAGTCTGCTTATCATTCTGTAATCTCCTTTCTCCTAACTATTATATATTCTTACGCCTATACATATGTTTATGTTTCTGAACTCTCCTTTGGGGACAGACGAAGGCTAGGCAACAGGAGATGAAGAGGAAGATACTTGCAAACACTTATGGGTCGGCTTTACCCATGAAGTTAGAGCTCGATCGCCAAATTCTTTCCAGGTCAGTGTTTGTTACTCTAACGCATTTATTAGACTCTAGCTATAGTATTGTTTTGGTTCTGATTCCATAGTGAATGAAAGGGTTTTAATTGCAAATTACCCTTTTTTCGTGCTTCGCTAGGGTTTTGTTCCTTTTTGATTGTAAAAGTTGAATTGGACTTGAATAAAGCGAAACTAATTCGTATGCCTTAATCCCAGCCTTTTGTGCAAATTTATTGGGTTTTTCATTGTCATGTTTTGTGGCTCATTTTTCCTTTCTTCTTTGGGTTTCTAGTCTTCCGACCTACTAAAATGAATTCCGTTGTTAAGTTGATTTAAGATATATCAAATTAGGAGCTCTCGCTATTAGGATTAATTGAGAGAGCGAGTGAGGGAGGTCTCACTGGGGCTAGTATTTCACTGTTAAAATCCAATTACTTTGAATATAAATGGGAACTTTCACAAGGTGGTAAAATCAGAGGTTTTAAGTGGGAAGATAAAGCTAGTTAGGGCTTAGAATTGCAAGTGTAAACTTGCATCATTTAAAATTAAATAAGGCTTCATAAAGGCCTCTAGGTTCATCTTCCAAGCCCATGAAGATTTCCTCTTAGACTAGATACAGCTCATTAGCAGATTCTCTCTGTAAATTCTGCAGGTAATTGTTCCTCTCTCTTTGTTGGTGTTATACTTTAAACTTTATTTTCTTTCAGGGTCTTGAACAATAATACACATGCAGGAGTGAATCTGTTTGACCCAGAAGTCGTGGGTCTCCCTTTTTGCTGAATTTCTTTTCCTTTCTAAAATTTGCAGATTTCAGAGGCCACCGGGGCCAATACCATCTTCAATGATTGGATTAGAATCCCTAACTGGAGGGCTGGAGGACTTTGGTTTTGAGGACTACCTGAATGGTATTGAAATCTTTACTCATTAAAGTTACTTTTAGTATGCTGCCAATGTAAAACTTGCTCATTTATGATGAATCCTCATAATATCCCAACTTGTTTGGGACTGAGTTGTCATTATTACATGTCGACCATGCTTTTCCATAGGAGATGCCTTTATTTGATATAGCTTTTGTTTGGCTGCCATCAACTCATGAAATATTCGAGCAAGATTGCGTGATGCACATCTCTAAGGTCTAATAAAACTGTTTCACCTTAATCTGGGAAAGTTTGAACTATCTACTCTCTTCTATATAATTGTATATGACGACCTTTGGCTGGATACTGAATTTTATGACACATAAATTTATATATCATTGCAATTAAAGAGCTTGTAGAAAAATGTGTCAATAGTTTCGGAATGGACCAAAAAGAAAAGAGTCCCATTATAAAATAGAACATATGTAGTAGTTAATTCTCATATACAGTTGTGTTTGTAAATATACAAAGAAATTTGTTCTTGTTATATTCTCTGAACTAGTCCAAGGTAAGAGTTGCTTCTCTGGAAGTAGAAAGTAGACAACATGCTCAGCTTGATTCAGATAATTTGACATCAGATTGGACGAAAGTTGATCCCATTCTAAATAATAAAAATGTATTGACTTGTGTTAAATAATTCCTCGCACTTCTGGAACTTGTTGATGCTAAACGTAAAATTTCCATGGTTTTCACTAAGTCCTTCAGTGCATAAGAATCCAGTTTCCCATTAATGCCATCTTAGTTGATAGCTTTAGTTTTGGCGTTACTTTCCATGTCTTTTTATGCCAATTGACTACTGGCAGTAAGTTCTGCTGCTGTCCAGCTGTGGGGAGCTTTCAGAGATATCTTTGAGATGTTGGTGAGGAAGGGGGCTGCTTGTTGGATGCCATTAGTTGGTTTCATTTTTGAAAATGTCGGTGTATATACTCGTGGTTTTAACTTGATACTTTCTTGATGCTTGTTGCAGATCCTAAGGATTCTGAGAGCTTTCGTCCACTTGACATGCATCATGGTTTGGAAGTGCGCCTTGGGCTTTCTAAGGGACCTGTGTGTCCCAGTTTCAATTAAATCATTTGTAGTTGATTGAGAAACTGTCAACTTGTAATAGTGCTGCTGTGTACTTGCTTTTATTTCCTTGTCTTTTAATCCGAGCACCATTACTTAGCTCCAACTCAACTCTTTCTGTCTTTTAATGATTGATTTAAGAATGCTCCTGTGATTGGATCACTAAAGATGGATCCCATCTCCTTATTAATGATTTACCCGCAACCCTGGTATTTATGCCAATCGTATGTACCTTTAGGGGGATTAGGGTAAAAGGAAGCAGTATAACCATATTGCCGTAGAGAAGGAAAATCTAAAGTGCATGACAAAAAACTAATAACCAACCGAAGCCATGTCCAGTTGATAGTGGCCAAGAGGGAAACTAGGTTCTGCTTCCGAACCATATGAAATTAGGGGTCGTTTTGGTAGTTGGTTTAAGTTATATAGGTTAGTACCGTAAGAATTAGTTATGAGCGAATATTACTAATGTCTTTCTTCTGCCTAGGTTCATTTTTGCCTGCCTTCTATTTATTGTGTCAAAAATATCCTTTATTTGGGAACCTCTTGCTGGCTTGTCTTACCTAACAGAAGTATTTGCTTTACACAAAATACATGAACTATTGAGTGAAGGATGGTGAATTTGAACAATTTTAGTTGGTTAGGGACAATTCTGATCAAACGGGCCGAAGAAGGACATTTTAAAGTAATCTTAATATGTTAAATCATTTTTGAACTTTTTTCATTAGTTATTTATTTTCTATCTTACCTAAGATAATAGGTAGATTTCCTCGTAACTTGTATATATATTGGTTATGCAAATTTTTAAATTATCAACCAAATATCTTATTAATTTAATACATAAGTAATTTATTTTCTATTTACCTGCCGAACGTCATATAAATCATATGAAAATTAATATATGAATAATTTATTGTAAATTTAGCCAACAAACAACCCTTTAGTCCTTGGATGTTTTTCCATAATTTTGTGTTCTTGTAATCCAAACTCAAGCTTCCTAGTAGATTTCATGAATTTATTCTTTGGTTACGTCACATTTAATCTAAACACAAATGATATTCCTAGTATTAATAAATAACTAATGAAAAAAGCTATTAAAAAAATAGTTACGCCATTTTAACAATACAAAAATACTAAATAGTTGGTATTTAGGATTTTTATTTAGTATAAAAATAGTTGGTCTACGCAGCATCCATCCACCATTAGAAAAAAACCGCAGAAAAATAAACGTAGTAAACGTTACGCCTTTTTAACACTCCGCTTCCAATTTCCAGCTGAAAGCAGAGCACAAAGCCTGCCAACCTGAAACCCCCATCTCTGATTTGACTCTATCCCCTCAGCTAAACCCTAGATTTCTCCTTTCTTCCATATCTCTCTTCTCCTCCATGGATTCTCGCCGAGTTCCTCGAACCGTCAGCGACCCTAAGGTTCGTCAAGTAGGGTTCTTCGCTCCACCCGACCGCTCCCAATCGGGTCCTTTAATCCCATATTCCTCTTCCCCTCCCGTTTCCGAGATTTCTCCTTCCGGCAACTCTCTTTCCCCTGTTATGATCCCTCCTCCTCGGCACCTCTCCGCCGACGTATCCATACCCCGTCCCGGTAATCCTTATCCGGCGCCCTTGTCCCCTCTCCGACGTGATTCTATACCCGTCGGAAGCTACAATCCATCTGAGTTCTCTTCTCCTACTACCACCAACTTACCTGATGATGCCTCCTCGCCTGGCTGGCATCGCAGGGGCAGTTCTGGAAAATTTGCCACTTCTCTTCCCTCCGCTGGATTTGAGTTGCCTGCAGCCAAGCAGAACAGCTTTACTGCCTCTAGATTGACTACTGTCTCCAACGTGAATGCGCCTATGGGATTATCAGGTTTCTCCTCTGTCCTCTATGTCAATAGGACTCGTTCTTTTTCCCAATATTGCTGTCATTGATAAAATGATCTCTGTCTTGAATTTAGATAAGGATGGGGAAGTGCAAAAAGAACGAAATGCAAGTGCAAAACCGTTGAAAGAGAAAACAACCAAGGCTGAGAGGCGCGCTCTCCAGGAGGCTCAAAGAGCTGCTAAAGCTGCTGCCAAAGGTTGATTTTTTCAGTAGATTTCTTAGCGTCTTTTTGTGTTTTTCCCTGATATGCTTTATTTTCCTAAATGAATTGCTACAAGTTATGATACTGTTATGCACCCAAAAAAGAAAAGAAAAAGTTTGATAAGGTTCCTCTCTGTTTAAAGTGGACTATGATGATGTTATTTGTCTTATAAATGAATAAAGCCATGGTTATATTTGCGTAGAGGCCATTTGTTTGAACTAGGGGATCTTAGTCCTTTGTGAATATATTGGTCCATTTACATGTCAGCACGTGTCCATTTACATGTCAGCACGTGTCCATTTACATGTCAGCACATGTCGTAATTCAAACTGTTTGGTATTTTGGTTTCAAGAAACTTACCGTTTACATCTTTGGAGAGGATCGGCTTTTGTTAATCAACCTTTTCTTTTCAATCTATTGAATATGAGTTTTCACTTCTAATTAATTTAGTATTGAAAAAAAATCTTATAAGGTAGGACTCTGTTTTAAGTGGGAGGCCACTTGTTTGAACTAGGGGATCTTAGTCCTTTGTGAATATATTGGTCCATTTACATGTCAGCATGTGTCGTAATTCAAACTGTTTGGTATTTTGGTTTCAAGAAACTTACCGTTTATATCTTTGGAGAGGATCGCCTTTTGTTAATCAATCTTTTCTTTTCAATCTATTAAATATGAGTTTTCACTTCTAATTAATTTAGTATTGACAAAAAGTTTTATAAGGTAGGACTCTGTTTTAAGTGGACTATGGTGTTGCTACTTGTCTTATAGATGAATAGGCTATGGTTATATTCTGCGTAGAGGCCAATATTTGAACTAGGGGATATTAGTCCTTCGTGAATATAGTGGTCCGTTTATATGTTGTAATTCGGACTAATTGGTTTAATTCACGGGTTATATCCTTGAAGATGATCATTGTTAATGAATGTTTTTCCTTTTTAATCTATTAAATATGAGTTATTCCTTGGAACATATGATATTTTTTGGGAAATCAAAAGCTGCTAACCTGGTGCCATTTGGCTGAGAAATATCTACAGCACATCTATACAGGTTTGTCTTTCGGAGTATCGACAAAGCCCTGGAAATTTGAGAATCTTCCTTATGTTTGTTTATGGGTGGTTAAAATGGCTGTAACAACTAAAAGCTGTTGTTTTGCATTGATATTGCTGATTCTACTCTATGTGTCTACTGCAGCATAGTGCCAGCAAGCTGGCTTGCTTTGGTATCACTTTGTTGCTTGACACTCCTTGAAATGCCAGATTTATATATGTTGAAGTGAACTATTTAGGAGGCTGTTATCTGAATATTTTTGGATCTACAGCCTGAAGTATGTGTTCTTCTGATGTAGTTGCAGCCATGTGAAATTTGTTTTCCTTGTGCTATTTCACATTTGTCATATTATCAGATATGTTTTTTTTCTTGTGAAGCATTTGAGGGAGGGGGCAGTTGCAAAATAAGTGTCGGGGCAGCTGACCTCGTTGGTTTCTGCATTGGTACTTTAGGAGTTGATGGAAATTTTCTCTGCTTAAATTGGACATGTCATAGCTCATTCTCCCAGATCTTGCTTTTGGGGTGGATAGTATTGTGGTTTCTGTGTTCCATACAGACTAAATTACTTCTGAATGGATAAACCATGACTTAAATGGATTAAAGAAAAACTGTAGTATATATGTGGGTCTTGGACCTTTCTTTCCCTATAAATGGACAGTGGGCTTCATTTAGTGGTTAAGAAAGATCTTATTCACAGCAAATTACACTATGCAACCTCTATGTACTGCTCTGGATAATCTTGATATTCTATGACATCCAAACTCTCTTTTGGCATTTCTATGCGCCTTTGCTCTGCCTAGCATCCTCAGTTGTCATGATTAATTTTTCTTGCAGAATTTCTTATCCAATTTGGATTTGATTCTTTAAAGTTGAAGACCATTCTGTATGGGGATGTGTTGTGTGTCAAAAATATTACTGCAGGGAAAACTTTTTTGCTTTGTTCTATGATTCAGACTTATTAAGTGTTGTCGTGATGATTATATGCCAGGTGAAGGGACTAAGACTGCCGCTGCTGCTTCCGAAAACTTAAACCCAGTAAAAAATGCCAAGGGCACTTCACAAAAGAAAGAAATCCCTCATGTTCCAGCTCCCGAAAAAAAGGTTAGTGATCGTGCTGCAGATAAAGATAGAAAAAAAGATGTTCCTCATCCACGTATGCAATTTGATGATAAGAGTCGTGTGGAAAAGGCGAAGAAGCGCTCAGTAGTGAAGCAAACTGAAGCCAAAAACAGGGTTGAACTTTTTAGGCATTTGCCTCAGTATGAACATGGAACGAGACTTCCTGAGCTTGAATCAAGATTCTTCCAACTAGATCCAGTTCATCCTGCTGTTTTTAAGGTATACTCTGAACATATTATTTTTCTTGTGCCTCTGTTTTTTCCTTTTCTATTCTGGGTTTGAAGGTCTTTTTTTACTCATTATTGATGTTATGTTGCTTAAAGTAGCCTATAGTCCCTCCACTCCATTCCCAACACACTCAAAAAAAGAGAAGAGGGGGCCAGGGGGAGTCATGGTCAATTATGGACTGTGACCATCTTTGTAAAATCTGGAAAATGTGGCAACAGGACTCGTGAAAAATCAAGGAGAGTTGCAAGAGCTTCTTTCTTATTTGCTAAAAGGGTATAGGGGTGACTATGAGCTAGTTTCCTGCTAATACTTCAAAAATTTTTGCATTGAAATTTTGGATTTTCTACTTGGTATTAGGTTGGACTTAGATATTTGGCTGGAGATATATCTGGTGGGAATGCCCGGTGTATTGCTATGCTTCAAGCTTTCCAAGAGTCCATCAAAGACTACTCAACTCCCCCAGAGAAAGCTCTTATAAGAGACTTGACTGCAAAAGTTAATTGTTATGTTTCATTTTTGATAGAGTGCAGGCCCCTCTCAATCAGCATGGGGAATGCTATTAGGTTTCTTAAAACTAGGATTGCGAAATTGCCTATGACTTTGTCAGAGTCAGAAGCTAAAGCCACTCTTGTGACAGATATTGATCATTTCATAAGCGAAAAGATAATACTTGCAGACAAGGTGATAGTCAAGCATGCAGTAACTAAAATAAGGGATGGTGATGTTCTTCTCACTTATGGATCTTCCTCTGCTGTTGAAATGATTCTCTTACATGCTCATGAGCTTGGCAAGGATTTCCGTGTCGTAGTAGTCGACTCACGTCCAAAGCTTGAAGGGAGGTTACTACTTCGTCGGTTGGTGGGGAAGGGTGTTAAGTGTACATACACTCATATAAATGCCATTTCTTATATTATGCATGAAGTTACTAGAGTACTTTTGGGTGCTTCATCGGTTTTGTCCAATGGAACTGTTTATTCAAGGGTTGGAACAGCAAGTGTTGCTATGGTTGCTCATTCATTCCGAGTTCCTGTCTTGATATGTTGTGAAGCATACAAATTTCATGAAAGGGTTCAACTCGACTCGATTTGCTCTAATGAACTTGGTATGCGTCCCAGCCTCCCGCATTGTTTGATTGTTTGTTTTTATGCTGATAGCTTCCTTCAGGGATGGCCATATCCGAAGAAGTTATCTGATGTTGACCTATTTGTTTCTTACTAGCTCGGTCATGTGTCTGTACAGGTGATCCAGAAACTATAGCTAGGGTTCCTGGTAGAATGGAGATTAACCACTTGGATGGGTGGGCTAACAGTGATAATCTACAACTTTTGAATCTGATGTAAGTATCATATGCCTGAGATGATATTTGGTTTTCGCTAATTAGTCAAGTTCTTATTGCTTACTTCTTATTTTCAACCCTTACAGTTATGATGCAACACCTTCAGATTATGTATCAATGATAATTACAGATTATGGCATGGTAAGTAATCAGTACTGTTTGTATCATTCCTCCCTGGATAGTTGCTGATGTAATTACCTAAACGAGCATCTAGTATAACTAGGAGTTTATCTCAATGTATGCAGATCCCTCCAACAAGTGTTCCTGTAATTGTTCGAGAGTATCGCAGAGAATATCTATGGACATGAAAGGAACACAACTGAAACTGCAAAGATTGATAGTTACCTCAGGACAAGCAAAGAGAGACCTATGCACATGTTTTTCATCCCCCCGCGTCTCAAAGATATAGATAGGGACATGGTTCTGACTACCTTTGCATAACATCTGTTAATTTCTCTTTGGTTCATTTTTGTGTTGATGATTTTGAGTTATGTGCCTCAAGTTTTGGGTTCTCTATTTTTAGCTGACCCCAGTAAGAGTACGATTTCTCCGCCTCTCAGGGCAATTTTTGGAATGTAATCTCCCGATTTGTGAAATTGTGATCAGAATTTTGATATTAATAACAAAATCATTCAGTCAGTCACCTTACCCCCTGATGTTTCAGTCTGGTTATTGTTGTATCCCGAATTCTTGTTCTGGCTAAAACACACTGCAATATTATTACTCTAGCGGGATGCTTACTCTTTATTTTTCTGATAGAAAAGGAGGAATCTGCTATACTTGTCCGGTGAACAGTAATTTAGTTGTTTGTACTAGACAGGGTGCATTAAAAGATGTTCTTCACTTGGAATAATGTCATTTTATAACGACAAGCAATTGTTTTAGGACATAAAATTATTATTGCAGAAAGGATAGAAGTTGATAAAGCTATGATTGATCTCATAGCAGGATTTGTCCCTTTGTTAATTAATGATATTCTTTTCGATACAAACGAATCATAAACGACTTTTTTATACACCTTCCTGATGTTTTTATGGATGTACCTTGTGAGAGAAAATAACCACTGTACACAGATTGACCCAAATTCATTTTTTGTTGAGGTTATATGTTAACAAGAAAATTACGATGTGACGTTCAATTCCAAACTAGACAAATGGTGAAATTACTGTGAACGATAGGACAGAAGACAATCAGTTGTATCGTAGAAAAATGAATTTTAGATTCGCTTCTTTGAAGGGCTATTAGGCAAAGAAACAAAGACAAAAAGGACTCAAAACAATCACTATCAATATGCTTTGCTAATGGTGAGATTACTTTGGCTAATCATTTTTTAAATATTTTTGCCCTTGATCCGTACGACGATAAGGATCCAAAGTTTTCCGCGAGCGCCTATGAATAAGACAAGAACATTTTAATATATAGCATTAATAAGTCTGCCGTAATTACTAAGCAGGTTTAATTACTTCGTCTGATCGACACGGTCTCCTAAAAACAAATGGTTATATTTTAGGGGTTAATAATATGTTAAATAAAGTGTATTAATAGTGCTTATATTAGTAATGCTGATAATGGTTACTTATATTATAATTATTTCTTATATGTTGTGCGGATGAATTAGAATTTTTGAAATAACAAGCTTCATATAATTTTTATAAAAATATATTTATTTATAAAAATATTATCAATATTTCAGCTTTGAGAAATGAGATATATTTTAAGAGGTATTTGAGAGATTATCATATCATTAACTAATTCAATGCATGTGCCAAAATTCTTTGTATTATTAATACACAGAAGTTTAAGATACCAGTAACACAATTCAATATAACTTATTTTTGCATTAATTATATATATACTTAAAAAATATACTAAACAAAATACTAATAATATACAAAAAATACTAATACACTAGCAATAAAATTGATAACCTAGTGTGGGGATTGTTTTATATACTTTATATATATTTGGTTGAGAACAAAGTGATGTAGTCCATACATGACAGCTGCTATTTATATTTGAATTATTTTTATATACTCTCTATATATTTGGTTGCGAAAAAATTGATGTAGCCAATACATTACTATAATTAAATATTATAATATTTTTAAGATTGTAAATTAATTATTTTTTTTATAATCGTACAAAATGATGACTTTTTTTAAGGATGATAAATTTCAAAGTGTTCTGTTATCCTTTTTTCCCTTTTAAATGGTTTTTGCAAATTCCCATAAATGAGTGAAATAAAAAATTTCCAAGTAAAATTGACCAATAATGGATAATGCAACTGTTTCCAGAAAGAAATGAGTTAGAGAAGTCATCAATTCCCAATGCTCGACACCGTGGCATTCCTAGGCAGCATATTCCTCTTAGCACGCCAAATTCTTCTCTATTTATAGAAAACCCCCTGGATCCCTTCCTATTTGCAGTGCTCTTAACTCTATGTAAAATTCGAGGGCAATTGCGTCACTACAACGCAAATGACACGAGCGAATGAATTTCCGGAAAAGTCCTCTGTTAACGGTTATAAATACGGAAAGAGGAAGGTCGAAATTGTAAAAACATACAGCCGAATCACCGGGTCTGGTGTGGATGAGTACATAAATAGATAAAAAGACGAAAGTTTCGAGGTAATTGTGAAAAAGCGAGGGAGCCGGAGGAGCCTTTTTGTAAAATAGGAAATTCTCCGGCGAGGGTTTCTAATTCCAGTATCTTACTCTGGAAAAAACCAGATTACCGGTTTTGCTATGTCTTGATTCTCCTATCATTCTTCTTGCCGTAAGTTATAAATCTGTGATCTGTAAATTCTTGAGTTCTTGGAATCTTCCATATATGTCTACACCGCGGAGGAAATCTTGGACTGGGTGGTTGATGACACCAAGAACCGAACCGGTTGACAAGGGCAAAGGTATCGCTTTTATGGATACTGCTCAGAAAAGTTTGACGAGCCAAGATTACCGAAATATGGATCAGGAAACGCTAATTAAGGAGGTCTCCAAGCGTGAAAATGAGGTTAGGAAATTTAACCCTACGTATATCTCTTGTTATTTTGGAAACTAGTGAATTAAGTTTAGTAACAATAATATTAGTAAAATATTTTGAAATGTCTGAAGTCCAATTTTGCACTTCTATAAGCAGCCTATTTTTTCTACCCTTAAATTAGATAATTACTGATGTAAATTATGAAATCTGCAATTAGATGTTAGATGTTGGATTTCTGATCTTGGGGCTCTTCTGTTGCGTGTCATAGGTTAAGTTCAGCAGTAATTTTTTTTTTATTCATAACTTTTTTACTTATAAAGAAATAGCTTTTTAGTAATGTTAATGCTGTTTATTGGGTAGGCTGTTGTTCTCTGTCTCACATTGTTTGTGCTTTAATGTTTTTCGATTATCATGTATGGTTAATGTTATGCTTATCCACGAAAAAAAATTCCATTTTTGGCTGTGTTTGTTTTCTATTTTAGCCCACCATGCCTGCACCCTTAACCTGCACAACCTGCCAAAAGGAGAATAAATAAAGAAGCTGTGATTGGGCCATAGACAAAAGATAGAAAGCCAAATGCTTGCAAAAGTATACCGAAGCCACTTGCTGGGTAGAAGGAAGAGTTCTAGCTTCTTTATTTGGATTTTATGTTTAGTTCTTTCTCAATATATCTGCTGCACTGTTGGTATACCTACAGTGGAAGTTCAGTGTAGTCGACAAGGTTTTTACTGCAATATTGCTTCATTTCTTCTGCAGCTTTTTGAGTACCAATACAACATGGGTCTTCTCCTGCTTGAGAAGAAGGAATGGTTTTCTAAGTTTGAAGAACTTCAGCAAGCCTTAGAGGAAGTAAATGAGGCCTATGGAAGAGAACAAGCAGCTCATTTAATTGCTATCTCTGAAGTGGAGAAACGGGAAGAGAATTTAAGGAAGGCACTTGGAGTCGAGAAGCAATGTGCACGAGAGGTACAAGTTCTACTTTATTAAGCATCCATAGTTTTTAATATTCATTGTTCTTTGCAGAAATCAGCAACTCATCCCCGATCCTTTCAGATCCATTTTCCAATTCAGAAAAATAAATCAGTGACTCTAACTTGATTATTTACTGTGTTGGTTACTCGGGGACATTTCATCTGGAAAGCCAAAACCTGTTTCCTTTAGGCAAGTCTGCATATTATTCATGATGCATTTCGTCTTATGGCGCTATTTAGAATGTCGCAGTAATTGTTTCTAAAGACTAAGTAATCAGTGATATAATAGTTTAGGGTATTAGCACAACAACAATTTATAGCATGTGTTTAATTTACAATTTCGGGATAATAATAATGATGATATTATTATTGTTATTATTATTATTATAACAACGTACAGTTTGGGACACCATGTATCCTGCAGTTTTGCTAAGAGCTATTAGATATTTAGTTGGGATGTTATGTCACAATCTTTTTCGTTTATCAATTTTTATTTTGACATCTATAATGATTTAGTGCATATAAATTCCATTCTGGTATTTCTACAAAGTAACAAAAATTATAACAGTCCAGATTGATTTGTGTGCATGGCTTGTAGTGGTAGTGGCTGATTTTATTGATAATATTCGTTTTGCATGTGAACTTGCTCTAAATACTGGGTTTCATTTCATTTTAAATAACAAATTTCTAATGAATTATTTAAAGGAGTTCCTCCATGTTATTCTTAGATATAACTATCGAGTAAGTTTTTCTATTTGAATGAGTTCCTCCATGTTATTCTTAGATATAACTTTAGTTATAACCATCCAGTAGGTTTTTTAAATCTAAATGAGTTCCTCCATGTTATTCTTAGATATAACTATCCAGTAAGTTTTTTAACTATGTAATAAGTTTTTTTTTGTCTTTTGAAGTTCGCCGTGTTGTGATCAGTGTTATTGAAGAACACTTCGCCTCGCTTAATGTGTGCTTCAGTGTCGTCATCAAGGTTCTATGAACCTCTTGACGTCACTAAACAATTGATGTTTTACTTTATCGTAATTTTTTTCAATTCTTTGTTCATATACTTGTCATTCATGCTTATAAATTATTAGTCTTGGTCTAAATATAAATATACATATATATTTGAAAATTTTCCTCCCTTTGCACCTTGTTTCATTAAAGCCTGCGATTCAGTTGCGCTTTGTGCTTAAAGCCTCAACTAACCTTAGAGCTTTTTTGCGCTTTTTGCTTTTGGTGACACTGGTTGTGGTGACTGTTAGTTTTGGTGACTGATGTGATTACCTGCATCGTGGTCATGCCATTTAGGCGCCATGTGGCATAATGTTGTCCATGTGGAAGGCTTGCATTGGAAGAAGACTGGTCCTTAGTGGAATATTCTAGAGATATATGGAGATATCCCTGCAGAGACCTTAGAATTCCCTGGATTTGCATGGAGGTGGAGGGTCTGTGACACTAACTACTATTATTGTTGGTTTGGTGCAGCTAGAGAAAGAGTTGCGTGAGATGCGCTCAGAGTATGCGGAGATCAAATATACCGCTGATTCAAAATTGGCAGAGGCAAATGCACTTGCTACTAGTGTTGAAGAGAAATCATTAGAGGTAGAAGCAAAGTTGCATGCAGCTGATGCCAAGCTTGCTGAGGTGAACAGAAAGAGCTCTGAAGTTGAGAGGAAACTTAATGAAGTCTATGTTCAAGAAAATGCACTTAGAAGAGAACGGTTATCTTTCAATGCAGAGTATGCTATTGTCTCTCTATGAGACTTTCTTGTCCCATATTTCACCTCTAATTGTTCGCAATTAAATTCACAGTTGCTTGATAGTAATGTTATTTACTTTTGTTGTATCAGGCGTGACACTTATGAGACTAACTTATCTAGACAAAGAGAGGACTTAAAAGAATGGGAAAGAAAACTACAGGCAGCAGAGGAGAGGTTGGCTGATGGTCGGAGATTGCTTAATGAAAGAGAGCAGCGAGCCAATGACACTGATAGAATTTTGAGACAAAAACAGAATGACCTTGAAGATGAGCAGAGGAAAATTGTCACAGCTAACTCAGTTTTGAGGAAGAAAGAAGATGATTTGAGCAACCGGATAGAAAATCTTACTGATAAGGAGAAGGCATGTTTTCTTTGAATTCTTCACGTGCCTAGCTGTGAAAGTGTGGTATGATATTTACCTTACAGGTTTTCCACTTGATACAGGAACTTGAAGATGCAAGAAAGAGCCTGGAGATAAAAGAGAGGGAGTTGCACGATCTACAGGAGAAACTGAATATTAAAGAGAGAGTGAGTACTTTTGTTCTTTTCTTTTCTGGGTTTGTCTAGTACGGATGGTTGAAAGTCAAGAACCTTATTGATGAAGATGGTCTCTGTCATCTTGAGTTCACCTTTGTCTGGCAATTATTTATTACCATGAAGCGATCAATCCTCGGAATTTTTTTTCCCTGAAGTTTTTTGAAGAGAGGAAATTTAGCAAATTGTTATTGTTGAAGATTTTTCTTTGAACCTCTTCCAATTCTTTGAGTTGCGCTTTAAAAGCTTTCCTCTGCTTTACATTTTCTGGGGTTCGGTTTTCTGTTTTCCACCTTCCGAGTTTTTTGAGGAAGAGAGTAACTTGAAAAAAGAAAAGTCAAGTATCTAAGCTACAATCAAAGTTTGAGTTTGACATTCACCCTAAGACTTGTCCTTTCTAATTGTAAACAGGATGGAATTCAACATATAATTGATGAACATCAAAGTGTCCTGCATTCCAAGGAAGAGGAGTTTGAATTGGAACTGAGGCAGAGGCGGGCATCATTGGATGAGCAACTGAAAGGTAAGGTTCTTGAACTGGAGAAGAAGGAAGCTGAAGTTAATCACATGGAAGAGAAGATTAAGAAACGAGAACAGGCCATCGAAAAGAAAATGGAGAAAGTGAAGGAGAAGGAGAAGGATCATGAGTTGAAGCTAAAAGAGCTGAAGGAAAAGGAAATATTTTTGAAAAATGAGGAAAAAAATTTAGGAGCTGAAAGGAAGCAGCTAGTTTCTGAGAAGGAGAATTTGCTAGTGCTGAAGGCTGAGCTTGAGAATGTAAGAGCTGAGCTTGAAAAGCAACAGATCAAGATTAGTGAGGATACAGAACAACTTAAAATAACTGAAGATGAGAGAATGGAATATGCTCGCTTGCAATCAGAACTGAAGCTGGAGATAGACAAGTGTAGACTCCTCCGAGAAGATCTATTGAGGGAAGCTGAAGATTTGAAGCAGGAAAAAGAAAGGTTTGAGAGAGAATGGGAAGAACTGGATGAGAGAAGATCTGAGATCAAGATAGAAGTGCAGGAATTTAATGAACAGAGAGAGAATTTCAAAAAACTTAAGCGCACTGAAGAGGAAATGATAAGCAAGGAGAAGCTGGAAACAGAAAAATATGTCCAGAGGGAGTTGGAAGCCCTTAGAGTGGCAAGAGAAACATTTGAAGCTACCATGGATCATGAGAAGTCGATATTATCAGAGCAAAGTCAAAGTGAGAAAAGTCAAATGCATCATGCTTTTGAACAGCAGAAAAGGGAACTTGAAAGTGATATGCAGAGGAAGCAGGAGGAAATGGAGTCTGCATTGCATGTACGAGAGAAACTCTTTGAGGAAGAGAGGCAGAAGGAGCTCAGCAATATTGAACATTTAAAGGAGATCACCCATAGAGAAATGGATGAGATGAAATTAGAAAGAGTCAGCCTGGAGAAAGAAAAACGGGAAATTTCTGCTAACAAGGGAATTCTTGAAGTACAGCAATTGGAAATGAAAAAGGATATTGATGTGCTTGTTGGCTTAAGCAGGAAGTTGAAGGATCAGAGGTTAGCTTATATTAAGGAAAGGGACAGGTTTATTGATTTTGTCAAGCAGCAGCAGAAGTGCAGCTCTTGTGGAGAAGGAATTCATGTAATTGGGTTTTCTGACCTTCAATCTCTAGCTGAAGTGGAGACCTTTGACGCCCCTCCTCTGCCAAGTGTTGCACAGGAATATTTGAAGGATGGTCTACAAGGATCTTCAGGAAGGGCTAGTGTTGAGCTGTCCCCTGGAGCTCTCAATACAGGATCCATTGTTTCTGCTGGAACCATGTCCTGGCTCCGAAAGTGCACGTCCAAGATTCTCAAATTCTCACCAAGCAAAAACATTGGAAATGCTGCTTCTGATTTTCTGATTGATGAATCTTCTCTGTCAGAGAACTGTGCTGGCATATCACCTAATAAACTATCAAACCAAGGAAACCCAATGGATCTGGCTGTTTCCATGAATGTTCTTGATGATCAGACGCGTCAACAGTATGATGACATTGGAGAGGTCAAACTTGGTGAAGACATTGTAGAAGACACTCATCATTTGGACAAGAAAGCTGGCCAGCGCAGACCTGTCAGGAAAGGGCGTGGTACTAGTAGTAAAACAGAAAAAGCTGCAAATACGAGGGCAGTTCTTCAAAAAGTTTCTAAAGAGGGTGAGAATATAACCAATGGAAGTTTGGAGACTTCAGTTAATATGAATGAGGAGAGCCAGGGAGGATCTGGTCTTTTGGGTGGAGCACCAAATAATTCTAGAAAGCGTAGTCATTTGTATACATCACAGGGAACAGCTAGTGAGATCGATGGAAATAATAGCGAAGGACAGTCAGATAGTTTAGCCAGCATTCGCAGGAAGAGAAGACAACAAGCTGCCCCTAGTGTGCAGGCTCATGCTGAAAGAAGATACAATCTGCGCCGACGTAGAAGGTAAGTTGTTTGAATGCCTTTTTAATTGTTGAATTGCATAGACTTGTCCTACCCACATGCCTAAACTGATTTGCAATGTGAAGTAGGACCTTAGGACAAGAAACACATGGAAAATTTTCATCTCTCCACCCCCCTCGAAATATATATGTTGTTTAGGATAATTCATGGTGGTTGACTTGCACATTCTCTTGTTCTCAGTGCAGCAACATCCAATGGATCTTTGCCAGACCCAATTTCCAAATCTCAGGAAGAGAATCGTAACTCTAGAGCTTCCCTGGAAACTCCTCAGGTGAACAACAGTGGAGATGTAGAAGAGAGAGATTTCGTCATTGGTCATCCCACGGTGGCTGAGACCCCTGTAAGTACTCTTTCCAATCTGTTATACACAATTTCAGAAACATTCTCTAACTTGTTGGAATATATTTCAGAATTTCTTTACTGCTTTGTGTGGTATGCACATATCTTGTTCTCTATTGTCCCTTGGAACGACCGTCGTTCCACTGGATTTTACTACAATTTTCTTTGAGAAGTTAAAAAAGAATATTATTCACAAAAGCAGCATAAGTGCTGGATCGCCTTGTTGCGAATGGTGAGAGGCAAGGTGAGGCGACTCTTCATCGCCTTTTAGCTTTATGGTGAGTCAATCTTCAAAAGGTGACGCCATAGCGACAATGGCGACAAAGGCGAGAGGCTAGAAAGGCGTTTCCTTTTGTATTTTCTTTAAGAAAGGCAACCAATTAAGGTTTTCAAAATTAAAAGATAATTTTAGGATTTTCTTTTCAAATTTGCCCAATACACTCTTACACTTAGACTTCAACTCGAACCAAATGACCCAACTTGACTTCTCCGGCGACTTCCAGAGACTCCAAAGTCCAATACGTATTTCTTTTTTTCTTCTTCCTGTGTCTCTCTTTACTTCTTTTTCTTCTTCAGACTACAAAGTTACTTCTACCTCTGTTATTTTCCTCACCAGTTTGACTTTTGTTTCGTTTTTTCTCATTTAAGTTTTAGACTTTTTGTATCTACTATTTAATTTTAGTTTTTGAATTGAAATATTTGCTAATATGTTATTGAGATTGAGATTATATTTATATGCAATTAAATATTTAATTTTTTGGTATTAATTGATGTCGTACGTTCAAAAGGCGAGCGCCTCGCCTTGTGGCGAGGTAGACCCTTGTCACCTTTCGCCGTTCAAAACACTGGACAGTGAGCAAATGCTTACTACAATTTGATGTTTGAAAAACTAGTGGAGCAGCATTTGCGCCCAAATGCATTGGTGCTGCTGTAATAGACTGGTAGTTTCATCAATGTGATATGTAACCAGCCGTCAATTAACATTTATTTTATATCTCTTGCCAGTTGAATGATGCAGTGGACAATCAGGAAAGCAGTGACAACATGGCAAATGAGCTGTTGGATGATAGAGGCTTGAGTGAAGAGGTGAATGAAACACCAAAACGACCTTCAGCTTATGGTGTCAATGGAGATGAAGGGTCTGATGACAGTGATGATGATGGTGATAATGAGGAGGAAGAGATTGAACATCCCGGTGAAGTCTCTGTAGGGAAGAAGATTTGGACTTTCATCACAACATAGTGGAGATCTAAATGGACGGTAGTTTGTGGTTGTGCATTGGAGTTAGCTAGCTTACTAGGCATCTTGTCTGGTATTTTGTTGCTTTTGCTACCTGTAGAGTAATTTGATGATTTTAGAGTAGTGTGCAGAAGTTTGTATCCTTAAAGTTTAGTCAACAGAAATCAGTTTAGGGTCGGAGATTTGATTGTTCATATAATGTTGGTCCAAGTCTCGGGGTGCACGCATATTGGTTTAACAATTTTTAGTATCCATATGCTTGATGTCCCTAAGTTAACCATTGCAACTGTAACACTAGAGTGTGTTTTTCTTCTGTATCGACACCATTGAAAGTAAGTAGGTGGATAATATTCTTCAATCTATTTGATTGTGATCTCCTTTTTGGTGAATATTGTGGACGACTGTTGCATATATATTGGAGATGTTATTTTCTATGTTTTGTTTCTAAAAAATGGTTGCTATGGTAAAAAGAATCATCATTATCTTAACTTTTAATTTCATTATAACTTTTCTGTTTAACTCAAGTAGTATATTACTCAAGTTTTTAAATCAAACCCTCACTTATTTGCTAATACTAGCGCCCCCCCTCTTCTTCCGGGCTCGTTGTGGATTCACTCGTATGATTTGTAGATAATGTTGCATCGGAGCCCCCCTGCAGCGCCAGAATCTGTGGGTTAACACCCACAGAAAATTATCGAAATTGCATGTTTCTTATTTCTTAGCCATAAAATCCTACTAGACGTCTACCCCCTCCCTCCACCTTCCCACCCCCACCCCCTGCTTGGTCACTGGGCCACCTAGGCCTCTTTTCAGGCTCGTTGCAAATTCATTCGTATAATTTTTTGGGAATGTTGCGCTGGAACCTCCTGCAGTGGCAGAATTTGTGGGCTAACATCCATAGAAAACTATCGAAATCGCCTGTTTCCTGTTCCTTCTCTCATAAAATGCTACCAGGCGTCTCCCATCGTCCCCGGGCCACTTGGGCCTCTACCGGAGCTCGTTGTAGGCCTACTCGTCTGATTTTTCCCGAATGTTGCGCCGGAGCCCCTGTAGCGTCAGAATCCGTGGGCTAACTCCCACAAAATATTGTCGAAATAGTCTGTTTCTTGTTCCTTGACGCATAAAATCCTACCAAACACCCCTCGCCGTCGTTGGGCCACCTAGGCCTTTTCTTGGGTTCGTTGCAGATCCACTCATATGATTTTTCAAGAATGTTACACCGGAGCCCCTTACAGTGCTAGAATTAGTGGGTTAACACCCATAGAAAATTGTTCAAATCGTTGTTTCTTATTCCTTGGCCATAAAATGCTACAAGGCGTCCCAACTGCCGCCGGGCCACCTGGGCCTCTTTTCGAACTCGTTGCAGACCCACTCGTATGATTTTTTGGGAATGTTTCGTCGAATCCCTCCTCAACACAAGAATTCTTGAGCTAACACACATAGAAAACTGCTGAAATCGTCTATTTCCTGTTCCTTGGCCCATAAAATTCTACCAGGCGTCCCCGACCGCTGTCGGGCCACCTGGACCTCTTCTCGAATTTGTTGTGGAGCCACTCGTGTGATTTTTCGGGAATATTGTGGTGGAGCCCCCTGCAGTGCCAGAATCCATGGGCTAACATTTATAGAAAACTACCAAAATTGTCTGTTTCTTGTTCCTTGGCCAATAAAATCCTACCAGACGTCCCCCACAGTCGTCGAGCCACTTGGGCCTCTTCCTGGGCTTGTTTTGGACCAACTCGTATGATTTTTCGAGAAAGTTGCGTCTGAACCCCCTACAACGCTAGAATATGTGGGGTAACACCCATAGAAAACTACCGAAATCGCCTGTTTCCTTTTTCTTATCCCATAAAATTCTACCCGGCGTCCCCCGTCACCTCCGGGCCACCTGGGCCTCTTTCCGTGTTCGTTGCGGATCCACTCGTATGATTTTTCTGAAATGTTGCATTGGAGCCCTCTACAACGCCATAATCCATGGGCTAACACTCACAGGAAACTGTAGAAATTGCCTGTTTCCTTTTCCTTCGCCCATTAAATCTTAGCAAGCGTCCCCTCACTGCCGGCGGGCCACCTGGTCGTCTTCCCGGGCTTGTTGGGAAACCACTCATATGATTTTTTGGGAATGTTGTGCCGGTGTCCCTTGTAGCCTTAGAATCCGTAGGTTAACACCCACAGAAAACTACCAAAATCGCTTGTTTCTTGTTCCTTCGCCTATAAAATACTAGCAGGCGTCCCTCGCCGCCGTCGGGCTGGGTCTCTTCTAAGGCTCGTTGCGGACCCATTTTATGATTTTTTAAAAATATTACACTGGAGCCCCCTGCAGAGCCAGAATCCGTGGGCTAACACCTATAGAAAACTGTCGAAATCGCTTGCTTCTTGTTCCTTGGCCCATAAAATCCTACCAGGTCCACCTAGGCCTCTTTCTGGGCTTGTTGCGAACCTACTCGTATGATTTTTCGAGAATGTTGCGCCAGAGCCCCTGCAGCACCAGAATCCTTGGGCAAACATCCACAGAAAACTACCAAAATCGTCTGTTTTCTGTTCCTTGGCCCATAAAATGCTACCAGGTGTCCTTTCGTCGATGCCTAGCCATCTGACCCTTTTCTCGAGCTTGTTGCAGACCCACTCGCATGATTTTTTGAAAATGTTGCGCCAAAGCCCCCTACAACGCCAGAATATATGGGTTAACACCCTAAGAAAACTGTCGAAATCGCCTGTTTCTTATTCCTGCACCCATAAAATGCTACCAGGCATACCCCGCCGCCACTGAGCCTCTTTTTGGGCTCGTTGCGAGCCCACTCGTATGATTTTTTGAGCATGTTGCGCTAGAGCCCCCTGCAGCGCCAGAATCCATGGGCTAACACCCACAGAAAATTATCGAAATTGCCTGTTTCCTGCTCCTTAGCCCATAAAATCCTACCAGGCGTCCCGCACTGCCGATGCCAGGTCACTCGGGCCTCTTCCGGGGCTCGTTGCGGAACCACTTGTATAATTTTTCAGGAATGTTGCGCCGGAGCCCCCTGCAGCGCTAGAATCCTTGAGTGTTAACACCCACAGAAAACTGTTGAAATCATCTGTTTCCTATTACTTAGCCCATAAAATCCTACCAGGCGTCCTTTGCCGCCGTCGAGCCACCTGGGCCTCTTTCCAAACTCGTTGCAGACCCGCTCGTATGATTTTTCAAGAATGTTGTGCTGGAGCCCCTACAACACTACAGCCATTTTGTGGAAATTGAAACCGAAAACACACATTTAATATCTAGATATTTAGATGATTGTTTTTTGATGATCTTTTCATTGATAGCATATTACTTCCTTAGCATAATATTTTAATATATTCACAATAAGTATTAAAGGGAAGAGTAACTCTATAAATTTAATTTCTTAATTAAATAATTCATTATTATTTAATATTCTAAAAATATTTATTTTAATATAGGTATATCTTTTATTAAATAAATATTATAGAAATAATTTTAATTTGAGGGGTAAAATAATAATCCAACTTTTAACTTTGATCTTTTCCTTTTCAGTTATATATATGATATATGATTAAGCACCAGTTTTTAATAAAGTAAAATACACTACTGTATGTTCTACAAAATTGGGGCAAAGAGGCCTATTTTCGACGTCCAGCCAGGAGAAATACAACCAATAGGGATCTGAATTATATTTATCTACAAACAACTACTCTTTGACTAAATTAACCGTTTGTGCTATATATTCATCTCCAAAAAATTCTGCAGCTCCCCACATAAGGTGTATATTGGGGGAGGCAAGCTAATAAATTCTAGTTGGCAATCTATGTACATTTCATGTTTAACATATATGCTAGGATCTTGAAGGATTTGTGGCAATCTTCACAAAAACTTTGCCGCCAGCTGATGAGCCTGTCACTGTACATCAGGTCAACGTTGTCAACTACAGAACCGACTGTACACATCTGATGAATTTACACGAGAACAATCATGGCAATGTAATTTCATGTAGTCGCTAACCCCTTTCACGTCTCTGAAGCAATGAATTCCTCCTTCCTTGCTACATGCTTTTTAATGTCCCTGCATCATATTTGATCAAAGTGAGTTGCATCAATTGTGAAGCAAACAAATTGAGCAAAAGATAAGGACTTCACATACTTGCAGCGGGGAACTAGACAACTGAGATCCTGACATGTCTGTGCATGCCAGTGCAGTAAGGACCAGATTTTGCTACAAAGTACGCATCCCCCCGGAACTCTAACATTGCACCGTCTTGCATGTTGAAAAAGCTGCTTAATTTTGAGGCATCCCGAGTACGAGCAGGGATTGCTTGGGGTTGCAGAGCATTGTGATGCATGCACCAGTATACCCATTAATTTGACCTGCAACAGCAAAAATCTTGTTAGATGAACGAAGCAATGCTGATCAGACTGGTATAAAAAAACTAAGGCTGATATATGTATATAACAGTTGAAACTAGGCACTTTATCCCAACACTCAATATTCAGAACATGTTGCTTTAGTAGACCCCTCAAAAAAATTAAGTTACAATGAATACACACTCTACACCTGAAACACTGATGACAAAATTGACTTGACTGTTTTGTATGTGATGTCGGAGTGACAAAATCAAACCCAACTAGCTCAACCAGTTAGAGTTTAATCCATCCATTTATCAACCAACCCATTAAAAATCGGGTTGATATGTAACCAAAATTGGCTCGAGAAAGATGTTGTCAAAATATTTTTAATTTTTTTTAAAATTTGAAATGTTATACATAAACCATAATAAAGAGAAAATAATTCTTTAACCTATCACCCAACCCGTTTTTGACAACCTGGCCGATTGCCACTAGGCCCCTAATGTGATCTTACAAATGAAAGATATAGAAATGCACCTGCAATGGTCTCTGCCCCTCGAATTGCTCCTTTCCGAAGCCACAGTCAGCTTTGGACAGGTGAATGTTCTTGTAGAGATGATACAATATCATCATTGAGGAATGCTTGGCACGACGGAGTGAATCAAATTGATAGTGATTTTTCTCACAGAAGCTTAAGAAAGAATGCCTATTCTCGAAAAAATCATTTTCAATAATGACATCTCTATCCTCAGTGTTAGCAGGTATATTGTCCACCACAACCTACAAGGTACTCACCGTAACATCCAATAAAATAAGAGGTAAGTGAGAAGAAAGAATTTAATTTCCCAAAATCTGCGAATTAAACTTCTTATTCCCCAACTCTCATTCTATTTATTTCTATCGGGTACTAATCCTCGTCTTTCCTGTCATTCTTTCAGACCCATACTACAGTTGGTAAAGAACTTTTTAAGGCAAAAGAGAGTTTACCTCACAAAGTAAATGCTCTTCTCCACTAATGGAAGTGTGTGTTTTCTGCTCACTAAGGTTTTCATTCAAAGCGACACAACTGCAATAACAAAAAAATATAGATTTCATATTACAAAGCATATTGGATATTACTATTATGATTCCCGGAGAAGTAACCACCATTTACATAGCAGAAACAAATTCACTACTACTCGTCTTTCTACACATTCATATTACAAAACATATTGAATATTACAATTATGATTCTCACAGAAGTAATACCAGTTCTGCACCAAAACACCTATTATTGACTGGAGAAAGGGTGTATGGAGCTGAAAGCACACTTATTTACATTGTTTAAGGAGACGCAGGGGACATAGCAAAAGTGGAGAATTTTTTATGACTTAATATCAGATTTTATATCCATTCATTAGATGAAGAAAACAATGAAGTTTTAAATTTCTTTCTAGTTGTCTGAAGCAGCATAGCATGAGTAATATATAATACCATTAGGATGATGTAAAATATCAATCAGCTCCTCTTCCTTCCCCAAAGTAAACAATAAAAAAAAAAAAAAAGAAAATTCTTCAAGTAACAAAGAGGAGAAACAAAAGAGGTGGACATATCACCTTCCACATATATGAAAGTTTCTGCACTGCTTACAAGACCATCGACTTCCTGATAATATTGCTTCATGGCAGTTGGAACAGACAACCTGCAAGTTCACAATGATGAAATCTTCTTTCACGGGTAAGATTGTTTGCCCCAGCTGTCAATTCAAACAATTAGAAAGAATCAATTTAATAATTCATTCACACTATTAGATAGCATTTGAGTTTTTCAGATGAACACATTCGCTCAGATACGAAAAACAAGTAATTGTCTTAGCAATGTCTCATCAATAACTTGGCATGAATTAAGAAGACCAAGTTTTAAGGATTGCACGATACAAGACTCATCAAAAGTTAGTTTGTGGTCCATCCAGACAAGGAGATCAATTTTATTAACAGCAAATTTCATAGCTTCTCATTTGTGCTGATAATGGCAAGCATTCACTCTGGATATTAAAGTTGTTTTTTCAATTACTGCAAAATCTTAAGATGTTCATTAGATGCTGCAACCACTCTAGATGATATTTAAGGTTTATCCCAATCCTCATCCCATTTATCCAACAATGCAGACTAAAATAAAAATATAAGATGCCTATTTCACTTCTCTACTATATTAATATTAATATTAATAGAATTGGAAAACATATAAAAGTAATGGTTAAAATTTTAGTTTGATTAATAAACATAACAACAACGATTGAACTTATGTAAACTTGAAAATTGAGAAAACTATACTACATAACCAATGTAATCCCAAAAATGGGGTTCGGGTGGGTGGAATGTACTATCCTCAGCTCAAGAAACCATATCAAATCAAGTGAATGTAGTAGAGAGAAAATCAGTTGAAAACAATGGAGAAAAGACCCACAACAACAACAAATGAAACGATAACCAAAGCAAAGAAAAAATAGGTAATACTAAAGTCGAAGATAAGATAATAGGAGAATTCTAATAATAGTATTGAGCAGGGAAACTAGACAACACCCGACTACCTACTAACATTTTGTTCTAATCCTTGACCTCCATAATCTCCTATCTAGGGTTTTGTCGACATTACCGCAGGTGGGCCATGTTTTGTCTAATCATCCCTCCCCAATACTTATTCAGCCTACCTAAATCTCTCCACAGATTAACCTTAAACTCTCCCACCTTCTCATTAGGACATCTGAGCATCTCCTCTGCACATGCTCGAACCATCTCAGTCTTGCTTTTCTCATCCTTGTATACTACGGGAGGCCACTCAAACCTTGTCCCAAAAATTATATAGAATAAAATTTTCAGAGTGACGTATCAATACTTTTAGTGGAATGATTCAAACATTTTGGGATGTCCCAAAATGAAAGAAGTACGATAATTGAGAATGGAGAGAAAAGTATACTATACCCCTTTCTGTTAAATTCTACAAAAGGAAAGTTCATAAAACCTCTATGTACTCCCTCCTTTCTTTGCATATTCCTAATTGTTCATATATTCTTTTTGAAGTCTTCCACTTCTACTCTCACACCTACTCCATCTAAGGACATAAGTTAGAGCTACCAACAAAAGAAAGATCCCTCAGTTGAAGTATGCAAACTGCAGATATAATGAAACCATACCTTTTGCATCACTAGAATATCTTTACTTGCATCTGTGGACAGATTGTCATGTCCAATTGCTTTTAACGTCCTCTTTGTCATTAGCTTTTTAACTTTATTCGGTGAATCACCTTTGCTCTCCTTATCAATATTCCTAACTATATCTTCAGCAGCACCTGACCAATAATCTCCATCGAAATATGGCAAATGAGCAGCACTTATCCTGGCACTATTCCTTGTACTTGGCACAAAAAAGTGGTCATATAAATTAGTGTAGTTCACCACGATATCCTCTTCAAAAGCTTTCCTTAACATTGACCTATACCTGCAGCCCAAATAACAGAATACATTCAACTCCATTGAAATACTGTATGAGACCAAGAAGTACCATGAAACCATTTGGTGAGTACTGAAAAATTAAAGTAAATTTTGTCTTGGTAAGTGGAGAAAGATTAACCAGATTCGAAGAATTAAAAGCAACTGATGGAAAAGGCAACTCCCTGTAGGTCTGGGACTAGGCGCAAGAGAACTAGACGTTGCCCCACAAACACTATTTTGGAAGGGGGTTGTGGAGTTGGAAAAAGGTCATAGCAGACAAGATACTCAAGAGGAGAGTGGGTCAAATCAACAGGTCACTATTTTCTACAAGACCACTAATGGGAAGTCATCAGGATTAGTGGAACAGAAGAATTTGAAGAATCCAAAGAATCTTTTCAGTATTTAGAGAGATTTGTTAAATTTTGTACATTTTGGAGTTGACAGGACATTACCACAAATATGAATATGCTATGATCTTCCTGAATAGAAGGGGATCTTCATAAGTTCTACGATGAATTTGACTGGCCAGCGAAATGGCTACGATAAGGGATATCATTAGCTTTTTATTTAGTACTAATTTATCAACTGACAGAATTATAAGCTTCACAGGCTGTGGAGGAATTCCAGAGGGGCAGAAAATTCAGTAATCAAGGATTTTGACAGATTAAGAGTTCATGAATGGAGTGATTCTGAAATCAGTACATTCGTAAACAATAAATCACAGAATTTTCAAAGCAAAAACTGTGTCTGAGTAGACAAACTTCATGGTCTTTTAAAGCCTTGTAAGAAGAAATGATGTATGTGAGAACTTGTTCCCTTTTTGCCAACCCATTTGTCCATGCATATCTAAAAAAATAAACTAGAGAACATGATGAGAAAAGGGGAAGGATGAGGCAGGAAAAAAGGAGAGCAATAGGGAGACACATACCACAACCGAAGCTTCTCCGGTTTTGGGGTTTTCTGAGATACTGGATGGCAATATAAGATGTAGTCTTCACCTTTTACAGGTGGACAAGCCCATATATAGCAGGTTGTAAAACCTCGTTTCTTGCAGTAATCCATGTATCCAATCTGATATCACAAACAAGAAAAAGCAAATGTTTTGTTAATCTAGTGATTCAACAGATAAAAGTAAAATCTATATTTAAGTATACAAAGGAGAGTATTTTGCACTTGCCAGTATTTCATGGTATACAAAAGTACGCAGAGCTTCCCCTTTTGTAGTTTCTATATCAGGTTTAAAGTACTTGATAGAATCAAGATACGATATATAGACACAACGTCTATTCGGAGGGGCACATTCTGATCCAAACTCTTGCACATACATTCCAAAGAGGCAAACATCTACTCCTCCAATTTTCTGGAATAACAGAATCACCTGTTTGGACATTATGTCAGATTCACCTCAGAAAAATAGACATGTATTTTTAAAAGATTTAAAAAAAAGAGAAGGGTGTGGACCAAGTGTTAAGGGATTTCATTTAGTACTCCACAAAATCATAACAAGCACGTGCTGTTGAAAATATCAAGCTAAGATCAAACTTCATGATACAATAAAGCTAAATTTTGGATGGAGATTATAGCTTTAGAAGGAAACCTTGTATTTTAAAGTCATAGCTCAATAAAGAATATAAAAGTTCACTTTTCTCACCTTTGATTTGTACTGGAACTCTGGAGGATAATCTTCATTGTGAAAAAGATCCAAAAATTGCTGCTTTACTCTCAAGTTTCTGTCAACGGACAATACCACTCTGACAATTAGATCTGCAGCACCAGGTACCTGCTCAAATGTAAATATTAGGAAAGTGTTTGTCATGTGGGTGACACTAACCGTATTGAAAGTTTGTCAGGAACAACTACACTCAACCTATTTTAGTAGCTTACCTCATCGGCATAAGGCCCTGACAATTTTGCTCTCTCATTTCTTTCTAGCTTGAGGCATCTGAACAGTCTCTGCTCAATATGATCACTGAGCATAGTTCTTGGAAGATCTTGGGCTCCAATAGCAACTGGTAAAGGCACATGCTCTCCTGCTTCTATCTCCTTTAAACAACAAAATGGACATATGTACTTTGCTTGTCCTTCTAGATCTTTTTTAGCATTGTAGAGAGCACATATTTGATGTTGCCAGCATTCACACTTATCACATTGTACCCACTACAGATCCCAATGAGATAAATTAGTAACAACAGAAAAAACAAGAACTAACACTTGAACAGAAAGTCATACTAAACTCACTGGTTCTTCATTTTGGTCATTATTTTTTGCCTTTTGAAACTTATATTTGCTAATTGATAGTCCTTGGGATGAGACATCATCGCCACGCGACTTCCTGAAACATTTTGTACAAAAACAGTGTCGTCCACCAGCTTCATCCACAGCCCAATAATAAACCAAGTTGCGCTTGATACAAGTACAACATGATGAACAATATATAGGTGTTGGGACAAAAACAAGTCTATTGATGCCACATAATTGGCATACATTCTCACAGATAGGATGTACTGTCACACTTCCAGTTGATTCCTGAAAAAAATGCAAGGGAAAACTAGTTGTCAAGTTAATTAACTAATTGACGAGCCAACATCAGTATATAAAGAGCCTGCATAGAAATACCACAGACGCACAAATAAGAAAATAGAACTACCCCTCAATCTCAAGCAAGTTGGTGTTGGCTATATGCATCCTCACTTACCATGTTACTTAATGTAACATCACCTCAGGCCAATATCATTAAAAATAAAAATAATAATACAAATAAGCATAAAAAGTACTAGAAGTTTTTATATTTTCTGCTAACGTATAAATTTCTAAAAAGGTTAAACAACTCCTAGAAAAGTATAAGATGCAAAGTAAAAGTGCTAACATGACTATAACATATTCTCAACTAATAGGTATCTCTCATTAGATCTCTTATAACTCTTTGCCTGGGGTAAGCTTGCTCATATTTTCAGTCCTAAGTCCAAATAAAGGAGAAGGTTGCCGTAGGTTGACGACCAACGTAAACCTAGCCAATTCATGAAGCATCCTCACATACAAAAAACAAAATAATAAAGATAAACATAAATAAAAGAGTAACCAAAAATAAGGAAGATGGGAAAAGAATTAAGGAGCTTAAGACAAATACCTTTATCCTAATGCATGAACTTCAGTAAGTATCAAAGACCTAATTATATTTCTGCAAGCCCCACAATGTGTACAGTATTTTAGATCCCCCTACCCCCACCCCAACTGATAAAAATGGCAGGAACTCTTTTCTTTCTGCAAAGACATTTGCTTTGCTAAGGAAGACTTCTCCATGAATTTAATAGGATAGTAACCAAAACTGGAAATGCTGAGAAATGCCTTTAAATTCTGCTTCTTTTATTAACTAATTCAGCAGTGTGTGCTAATGCAAGTTCAAAAACTTATAGTTTGTGAACTCACTTATGTATAAACGTGACACACTACTATCTATCCTTCTTTATACATCTCTACCAATGTGCTCTTTACCATTTAAGAACAATAAAACTACTCCTAATGCATTTTGATACCTTATAACCAGCACATAAAGCGACAACCGTAAAAGAGAACAAGAAACCATTATACATAAGTTGTACCACTTAAATATCATTACAAAATAAACAAGTTGAAGAAAATTTTACTCAACAGTCAGACCAGCTCAAACTATAATCTAACAAATTCCTTGAAGTCTTCTTTAGTTTTGATATGAGTGAGAAAAACTGAACAAATATGAAGGACATGTTATATTACAAACCTGATTATATTGACTGAGACTCTGGATATGATCCTTCAACTGCTCAATAGTGAAAAAGTCTGTCAATGAAATACCCAGCCTCTTTGGATCTTCTGATCTCATTCTCATCTGATAATCAGCTTTTGGTTCAGTTAAGATGCTTCTTCCAGATGAAGTGGTCTGGTTATCCTTAGATGTCCTTTGTAACTCTTGTCGTTGATCATCAGTAGGCTCCCTATCTATGCTCATCTTGGAAGAACTTTCAATCTCATTATAACCTGTTCCGCTAGTGCATGTATGCACTGTCTTTGGAAGTCGACAATCATTAGTGAGTTCAGTAGAGGAAAAAGATCCATTGTCAACCTGCAAGATATCGACACTGGCAAGATTACAAGATTCACCAGCTGTATTATGGTCCTCCACACAGCTTGCAATTGCATTAGTGATCTCTGTTTTATTCTTCTTGTTGCAAAGAGGACTTTCAAAGAACTGCCCAAATGATAAATGGCCAGCAGCAGGAGATTGGTGATTGCCATAATCAGCATTGGAAGCCCCAAATTGAAGCACAGAGAGATTTTCCACCCTCTTCCGCTTTGATGGAGGCAAACCAGCTTCATTGATATAAGAGCTAAAACCACTACATTCCTCATCATGGATAATTGCTACCACATTTTTGTCTGACTTCTTAACATCTGTAGAATGCAGCTGTCTGACAGGCTCGCACATCCGACAACCAGCATATTGACAGCTTTGAAAATGAGATATCAGACTCGAGTTCCTATCGCACCAACATCTCTTTCCATTGCATACAATTGAATGCAAGTAATGCATAAAAGGAATTTGAATTCTCCCAGCATCCACTACTACACTATTGTAATTGATGTATAAAGCGAGAATATCATGTACAGACAAATTATCTGAATTTGAAAGGTTTGCAGATGTGATTGGATACACAGCACAGTCAGACCCATTTGAAGAACCATTGTGAAGTTGATGAAAATCTTGTTGCTGAACACTAGTTAAGTGCTCTTGGAAAGGCTGGAATATGCTGGGTAAACTCGAGGTTTGTCTTGATACATTACTCATGCTAGCATCTTGCTCCATGAGGTACCCATAAGCTCTCGAATTAGGCAGCTGATAAGACATTGCAGTTGGCAAAGTGTTGACTTTAGAAAGACACTTAACTTCTGATTCTGAAGTCCAACAATTCAGATGAGACGAATCTACACTTTGCCCATGTAATGCTGGAACGTTCTCATGATAAATATTCTGATTAGTCTCCAAGTATCTTCCATAGTTTCTGAGATTGAATTCAACTGGCCAAATCAAGCCAAAAAAAAAAAAGCAAGTGTAATAAGTGACTACATAAAAAAAGAAGTTAACTTCTTGACAATATGAAATTTCCATAGTATAAATTTGGTTCTAACTGGCACCTTTCTGGGTAAAGGGGGCATAGTTTTGGACAAACTTAAGTGGAAAGTAGAAAAAAGTAAAATGGAAAGAAGGTCAGAACATTATGAGAATAGAAAAAGCAATGAAAGGTTAGAACCATTTCAGAAAATGACAAATTCAAGAAGTTATCACCACAATCATTTATCCATAAGTAGATTTAGGAATTAATATGTTACAAGAGTTCATAAGAAATAGAAATTACCCTCATCAGAATATTGAGGCATAATTGGACTTTTTGATACTGTCTCGGGGATACTTAACAAACCGCTATCTGAATACGTTAGTTCATCTTCATAGGGTTCCTTATTGGTATTCCATTCTCCTTCAGAGAATACAGTAACAGATGAGAATGGCTCAGGAGAATCAACAATCTCTTTGGAAGCATATGACACACTGACTGGGGAAAGTACTTCTCCAAATTCACCTGGCTTATTAGCTGAGAATGCTGTATCAAAAATGATAACTTAGAATTTCAAATTGCAAAGCAGTAAATGTCATATGTAAATGGGATTGGGCGGAAGAACACAGGAAAGACAGATCCACATCAGGGTGAAAACTACTTGCCACATTCAAAGGTATAAAAGTTGTCAAAAATTTCACCTGTTTGTAGCATGCTGTCAGTCATACAAGAAGCCGCTAAGAGATCATGCTGTACAGATTGCAAATTTGAACTGCAACAAAGTGCTTCATCCTGCCATGATTGTGGATAATATGCTTCTTGCTGGAATAAGTTTTGATGTTCACGTGAAGGTATCTCCCCCACATGATCCTGCTGTTTTAATACAAAACAAATGAGCTTAACTCAATAAAGCAGTTCTGAGAATAAAACTTAAACATTAGTCAACCAATAAAAAGCAAACTCTTAGCTGATGATGAAGAATTCATTCAGAAATCATTGGACTATGAATAATCCTTGAAAAATTATTCCAACTAAAGAATCATGTGACAAGAAAATTTGACATGTTTATCAGACTTAAATATAATAATCACCAACGAAACAGACCTTACAAACTGCATCTACTGATGGCTGACTACTGAAGTTAGCCAAATTGTTGAACATCTGCTTGCTCATATCCAAATTCCTGTTCCACATAAAACTATTGCTGCAAAGAAAAATAGTTTTCCAAAGGTAAGAAAATTATACAATTGAATCATTCACATGACATCATATATCCAAGTTTTAACAACTTTGTCCATGGAAAAACAAATAACAAATTTAGAACATATATTCTATTTCCAATCATTCCATTAACAGGAAACCTTCTTTGATCATTGGTCCACTCGATCTGATTATTATCTTGGCTCTCACAGGAATGCTGTTGTGAACCTGTGGCATTAAGCTGGAAGAGATCTGATGCCTCCTGAAACAAAAAGGTTCCTCCAGAACTGAATGGTAGCTCAACACTGACTCTGTTCAAATTCATCTGACTTTCTACATATTCTTCCTACAACAAAAATTAAAAACCAACAAAATTAGGGGCTTTCTACACTTAGAAGCTGACACAAATGTGTTTGTGATGCGAGTTAGAAATTGTAGTACAATGCCAACAATGGCAGATTCAAAAAAGAAAAAGATCTTCTCAACAGTTTTACAAAGCATTATTCCATAAAACTCCTATAAATGTGTGTGCATGCGCGCACATATCCAAAAACTATATATATGTCTAGAATATTTTATCTTTTTACAAGGAGAACATAAATCCTCTGTAATTCCCGGACATCCTATATAGGGTTTCAATGGATGTACTTTCCTCTTGTTTAAATGGTCATTCTCTCAACCGTGTAAAGTTCTGTCAATAACTAGGGTGAGATTACCTTAAACAGTCTATATTGGATAAAAACAGACTAATTCTTCCACAATGGGAGTAACTACACATAGAACTTAACAATTAACTCGAACGTTCAGTTCAAGTAATTAATATCCATTACTGATCCACTACACACTAAACAACCAATCACCAAGATAAGTTATTCAAGATAAAGAAATTTTAAAAAGAAATTATCAAAAAGAGTCACAAAGTCTAAAATTCAATCCTATTCTATGATTGTAACGTTGATCAACTTGCACGCCACTGCATAATTCAAGGAAGTTTTTCGTAATCAAACAGTAATTCTTACTACTCACATGCAAATTCACAATTCAAGCCATTATCATATGTAAAGCAATTAAGAACGTAAATTTTGTAGGGCAAACAAAAAAGTTGACAAAAACTATGATATGAAACAAAGTATTATAACTCAATTCACAAAAGCTCGTGCTTTACCATTAAAATTCATTCCACAAAGATTAGGTTTTGGCATAATTAGGAAACGGGAGGGAAAATATTATACGGAGAAACAGAGAAATATACAATTTGATTTTTCTTCGGAAAAAGAGGAGTTTTGTCCGCTGCGGAAAAAACGGAGGGTAAGAGCGCGGCAAGAATTTGAGGCTGAACCGGATATGGATTTGGGTTGGATTCGGATACGAGTTTTTAACATGGGTCAAAGGTCCATTATAATTTAAATAGATGAGGATCTCCTTTTTTATTTAGGATTCTCATAATATATCATATAAGAATTTCCTTTTTTAGTTAGGATTAGAAGAACTAAAATAATCATAATAATTTAAATAACAAAAATGTCAATAAATATGTGTAATTGTAAGTTGGAATTAATATAATCATAATAAGTTAAACAAAAATGTCAATAGTTATGTTTGACTGTATTTAATGGTATATTATCATGAATATCATCTCTTTTAAATGTATTGAGTATTGGAAAAAAAAAAACTTTTTTATACAAATAATTTCATTCAATACACCCGCTCTCATGCACTTCGATTCTTTTATCATGAGTCAAACATGATTTTATTTTACTTTTTTGGATAATGAATGGTGATTAGCATAAAAACACATCTCTACTTTGGTGTTATCTTAAAGCGTGTATAATAAAAGGTGGATGCATAATACTTATATCACATTTATTTGAACCAATATTTTAAAAAAATCTTAGTTGCTATTGGTTACCTAAACTTTATCCCCTTTATATTTTTTTTATATTAAAAAAAGGCACCAATGTTTTTTATGTGGAACATAAATTTGTGTAAAATAGGAGTATAAGAATTCCAATAAATAGTATATATGATTCTATAACGCTAAAAATATACTGGGTTCAAAAAACTTAAATTCTATTTTTTGATTTGTTCTATGATTACACTCTGGCAAGGTGAAGTAATTTATAACCAAGGGGAAAAGTCACCTTCACCATAGCCCTTCTGGGTGAAAATGTTAAAAATTGGAAGTAGCCCCCAAGATTTTTACTAGGTTTAGTTTCAGTAGACAATTATAGTTAATCTTTTTATAAAAAGGAAAAGTAAAAATGTAGCCGATCTAGGACGAAGATGTAAGTCTTGCTGCTGTCTTGTACAGTTCTACCTTAACCACCATCCTTGAATCGAAGAGATGGGAGCATGCATGAATGGAGCATAACGTTGAACCAGAGGATTAACATGCCTCCCAATATTAGCCCACGTGCTCTGATGATAACCAGCAGTAGCTGGAGCATGGTACATAAGCTTCAATAGCTGCACAAGAGTTGAAATACGTGACAAATGAGAATTAAGGATAGCAACTAACTGAGGTAATGTAATGTACTGACTGATATGATTGGACACCAACTTTCATCCAGTTTAAATTCTCAAATATGAATGAACATATTTAATTGGTGGGTTGGGTTGGATATTGGTTGGCAGCATATGGGATGTAACTGAAAATATAGTGCGCATAACCAATACTTGTGCGTTTCATATTTGCTAGTATATATCACAAAATTAAACTCTGCCAATCCAGCAAGAATGGCTGCATCACTAGGATGCAAAAATGGTCGAAAAAGAAATAACAAAGGCGGAGAAAATTCTAGAAGTTTCGTACATTGCTGAAAGGTCACTCATTTAGAAATACAAGGAGATGAAAATGACAGAATGACACATACCTGCCAATACATGAAAGTTTGTAGTATGTTACGCTGCCACCTGCATTTGAAGGATGTGGAAAGTCATGTGCACAAAATGGAAAGAACAATGAATAATGATATAAGCATCAGTAAGCTCGGATACTAACGAAAATAGGGAGACAACTAGAAGAAGTCCCAGTCCAATCTCAGCCTGTGAAGACAGTATACTAAGAGTAGTTGTATTTGACTCGACCCATACACAAGCGTCTTCCAGGAATTTCCTGCAGATTTTCCGAGATAAGTTCAGAAACAGGGAAAGAATATTTCTAGCACACCCCCACCCTCCACACATCCCACAAAAAATTAACCAACAGATGGCACAAATGGAGAAAAGCACATCAAGTAGTACACCACTAAGGGATTTACAACATAAATAAATGTTTTGCCACGACATCAAAGATTTCCCTAGGATATTATTCAAATTCAAACAATTTACAATCACTCATTTAAAGAGAAAGAACTTTTCTTTTCACGAAATTAAGGTGACAGTTCTGCTACCTGTATAAAGAAGATGTGCTGAAGTTGCGTCGAAGAAACTTCGCGACAAGTTCAAGTGCTCGGCATAAAATGGGAATCAAAGCAACTGCTCAGCATTGACTAATAACACATGTTAGTGAACCAAGACACCAAATCCATAAACGTTACTAAGAATAAGGGGACAAAACCAAACTAGAGCTCACATTTCAAGTTGAGATGTGAAGTCACAAAAGTAAGGCAGTAAATGAAATAGAGAAAATCTTTTGTCACAATAACTGACTGAAGCCAAACTTGCAGTGCCTGCAAATTCCAAGCGCTAGGCTTCTGCAAAAAGGTGATTGGATTATCAAAAGTCACTTCATAGACCAAAAGATATGAACTAGCCCCAAACAAAGTAAGAGGGGGGGAAGAACCGGCATTCAAAATTTACCCCATATAATGAGTATAATGAATACAGCGAAGAACAAGTACTTCCTACAAAGGCCAATCGGTACGCTCTGTTTGACAGATTTTTAGGTATAAGAGGAAAGACTGCAAGAAATGCTACAACAAGGACCTGCAGAGAAGAGTACCAAAAATCAATTGTAAGTTACTGAAGGTTATAAGAAGTCACGCTGAAAGGCAATAAACCTACAAGAATTTTTCCATAATGCATCCCTGTTAATAGAGAGGCATCACCTACTCACAAAAGTCAGCATACAGTAAAGAAGGACCCTATCAGCTTCCATCACTGTAAAAGAGACAAGGTCCTATCTTTGAAAGTATATATACACCTAATGATCTCTTTGTGCTAATAGAGAGTTTAACCATTACCATATAGAGTAGCTAAAACATTTTTATTTGTTGGAAGAAGGAAGCAGCCAATTAAAACATTCTTGCACAGAAATCATGGTGCAAAATTTAAAAAGAAAATATTCCAAAATTCAAATCACTAAGATGAATAAATGGTACCCAAGCATTCACTGAAAATTGTATAGTTTGACGGTTCCATCGCAGTGATGTTGAACTTGAAGTTGGAGTTGTAGATGTCCCAGAAGTTCTACTAGATGCCCCTGAAATAAGTTCCATTTGGATGAAATACAAATTTTACATTTGAAATGGAGATGTCTACCAGGAAGAGGAGTTTTTTTTATTCATTTGGAATTCAGAAAGAAATTCATACCAGAGTGACGTTGTCTTGGCTGGTTGTTAGAAGCTGATGAAGATGACGATGATGAAGAAGATTGTGGGGCTGACGATCTTGCTGGTTGGGACGAACTTCTGGTAGTCATTGGTTCAACAACAAGACCAGGATCCTGCACAGATAGATGCACAATTAGCAATGCAAACAGCAGAAGAAATCTCCCAAGATAAAAACAATAATAATCAACTGATTATTTAGATCATCTGAAATTCTATCATCAGTTAGAGCATTGTTTAAGAGCTCATCAGATTCAAATTGGAATTCGCACTTCATTTTAACGCATGTTAAATATATCTCAATGTACAGGCCATAATACTAGAAGCCTCAGGACTGTTACACCAGTATATAACAGAACACCACCTCCTAGTTGTATCCATCCCTGTTGAAACTGGAGTATGAGTATTTTATAAGCTCTGGTACAACAAAACAATATCCAACAACGATCTAAACAATAGGAACTTATACAGTTATTCGAATAACCACATGATAGAAGCTAAAGAATATGGCGACAAAGTGCAGGAGCAGAAAGTACGAGGATGTCCAATAAAACAAACATGAAATTCTCTACCCAATTTCAGCAAGCCCAAATTGCCCAACACTCTATTGTCATCAATGCAATAATATAATAACAAGCTAAGGAATAGGATGACAAGGTGACCTGCATGAATTTCAAGGGGTAAAGTGACTAGTATAAGGAAAGGGTCTAAGAAAACTTCAAACTTAAGACTCTTACACTCAAGCCCACAAAGGACAAAAAAGGATGATTACTGAATTTTTATATAGACAGTATCAGCTGAGATTATAAAAGCCCCAACCACTGAACAAGGGCAATCAAGAAGTAACAGCGCACAGAAGAAAAAAGAGCTGAACACACCAAGAAGAACTGGTGTAGTCCTGCACATACTCAAACTCATAACCGAATGAATGCCTTGGGACATGAAATTTCAAAAAGATAACCTTGACTTTGAAGGAATTCAAGTAAGCGGAAAGTTCAATTAGAAGAGAATGACCCCCTTTATTACTTTCCACTTGCTAACGAACTTGTACCTCAGTTAAAATGCAAACTATGACCCAAAAAATGACGTATTTCCTAATCTATCTCATAGTATTACTGAAAGAATATGGGCTCTTCTCGAAGGAGCTGACGCTAATTCTTCTTCCTTAGCTCTCAAATGCGATTGATCCGGCGGGGTGGATAAAGACAGAGCGAAGAGCCTCATTAACAGATGGATATTAGGTCTATTATAAGATTGAAAATCCCGGTATTAATTAAAATGCGAAATCCAAGAATCCCCGGCAGTTTGGGGAAAAATAGTGTAACAGATATACAGTATATACACACATGAAACGCAAATTCGACAATTAAGCAGCAAATATAAAACCAACTGGAGTCCTCTATATGTAAATCATGAATACTAACAATGTAACGCTGGTAGAACTTGCGCTTGAAATGGTCGACAACATCGGAGCGGGAGGCCATGTGGGGAGGAATGAGAATGTTGGACCAATAATCTGCCCATCTTGGATCGTTATCATAGTCATATGCCGCCGCCGCTATCTTCTTCAACTTCTGTGGATCCTCTCCCTCTTCTCCCATCTCTCTCTCTGCTAAGTTAGTCGAGTCGTCGTCGTCGTCTCAAATGCAGTCGTTTAGTCGTGGAGTACTCATTTATATTAGTGGTCATAAGTATGTTCTACTAATTGATTCTCTAACCTTTTTTCGCTTTAATCAATGTTATGTCATTTTTTCATTTTTTGTTCGCTATTTTAAATTTTTATTTTTATTTATTATTTTTAATATATTTAAAAATATATATATATCTTTTCACATTTTATTGTATTTATTTCTACAAAATATTTTTTTTAATACTTAATATTAAGCATCAGTTAAATATTATTTTTCGTATATAATAAAGTATGCATATCAATTATTCTGCATGTACAAGATCTAATGTGGTCAAGTAAAATTGAACAAAGAGAATATTTACTTTAAAAAAATATTCTAATTTTAATATACTGGTCATAATTAAAAAGGATTTGAAGGAATGTTATATAAACAATTTTTACACAAATTAGTAGTACAACTTAATCGATTGTAACACGACATTTATTATAAATATATAATTTTCGCTTCACACGTATCTTATACAATTTTTGTTATTCTCTTCTAAGTAATTTACATATTTCTTACTATTAACTACATGAACGGAGCTAGAATTTTAACTACATTTTCTTTCATCAAAATATTACACTATATAAATAAATTATATATAAAATATTATTGTGCGGTATACTTATGAGTTTAAAATAAATTCAGTTTGAGCATCAAGTAAAATTATGTCACTCTCAAAGTATAGTAGACCAGTAATAAACTTCTTTATATATTTACAGTAGATTGACTTCGAAACATTTGGAACAAATACATTGATATCTAATGAAAATGGAAACCAAGAAATTTCTAATTCTCATCTTCCTTCCAATCTGATATTATGGTACTAATACTGATTGAAATTCCGTTTTAAAATAAAATTGTTACATGGGTGATATTGCTAATTACTGTTTGCAAGAGAGGCGTTGTGACGCACGGAATAGTAATCTACTGAGCTTTGACTTTGTAATTCTGGGAGGAATTTCATTACTGTCCACTGCTACTGCAAGAGGGCTTTGATCCCCAGACAACTGGCCATGCATATTCAAGCCATTTTCAAGTTGTATGGCCTCTTCCAATGTTCCAATTATTTTTCCAAAGCAAATATATCTTCCACAGGCTCCATAGTCCATATCTTCATACACATAAATATGTGCTTCTGCCACTTTACTAACATCTTCAGTTGCTAGAGTTCCTTGTCGTAGCATGAAGTCGCCACCTACAATTAAACATTTTGTGAAATTGGAGTCTCACATATAACTGATGCAGGATAAAATTGCGATTGCCAAGCGGACAAATTTAAGTTATAGATTCATATTGGTTATATATGTAGTTTTTTAAAAATACCTTTGAGGTAAGGTATAGAAGTTTCGAGGTGAGCGTTTGGGAAAGATGGTGCCATGAGAAGTCCAGGACATAACGTAACAAGTTTCACCTTCATTTCCCTTGCTTTCCTCCAAGCAGCCTTTTCTGCCCCGGTCTTGGCCAATGCTAGCCAAAGCTGTTGTTCCATGAAAAATGTTTTAATAATCGTGCGAGAAGATTATAAAGAGCTCTTCTTTGCATAGACGAATCCAGAATCTAGTATCAGTAAGTTGTATTTAGTTTAATTTTATTTGTATTCCCTTTGCTTTCTAGACGAGAATGAAGAGTGAAGGGTAACAAGTATACCTTGTTTTCTCTACAGAATGCCTCATCACTCCAAGAGCTCTCATCTATGAGGTTTGGTAGGTCATTGCCTTTCCAGATGCATGCAAGTAGAGAAGAGCTGAAAATGCATCTTTTAACATATGCTGCCCTGCCACAAGCTTCAATGACATTCTTTGCTGCTTCAGCTTCAATAAATGCCATTTGTTCCTGAATCACGTTGGCTTGTCAGCATATAGTTGCGATCTACACAGGTTGAATTTTGTCTAGTAGAAACTTAAAAGGGAAAAAATATTCAAAACAGAGCTGCACTAGGAATTTAAAGAGATCCCTATTCATTTTGACAAACCGTGTATAAACTTAAATTCAAGAGAAAGAATATGTCAAACTGTGTATCCAGAGATCACACAAACTTAAATTCAAGAGAAAGAGTATGACAAACCGTGTATCCAGAGATCCCTCGCGGATCAATGAAAGATGATGTGTGGAAAACAACATGACAACCACTAAAAGCATTGCAGAGGCTATCCAAATCACCCATTCTTGCCACCACAACACTCTCCAGTTGCGTCATTTCTTCCCTCATCAGCTCCTTCATGTCCTCGAGATTAGCTACTCATGAAACAGGAGGAACTTGTAACTTTTTGTGACAAGAAGCAAAGACATAGAAAGGAAAACTTCAAATTCTGTCATAGATACAACTAATTAAGGAAAACGGGTTGCTCACTAAGTACCTTGATTTTGTATAATAACTCGAACAAGGTAACCACACGCCAAAAGCTTCTTGATCAATTGAGAACCAAAGTAGGAGTTTCCACTGGTAACACAAACAATTTTCCTGTCTCTTGCATTCAAACTGCAGACAAAACCACTAGCAAAGAACATTCCATGCTCATACCTCTGCTTTGGTGGCTCCAATTCTAAGGATATCGCAACTTCCATGGCTCTTTCTGCAGCTCAGAATATGAAGTTTGAGACTGGCTACTCAAGTACCTCAATTTTTGAGATTTAGGTACTACCACTCAAGCACTAGACATTATGAGATGAAAATTTAGATTAGAAGAAGAGATGCATTTATGCTTACAGTATTCGTTAAGCCAATCAGGTTCCCCATCTACACCTACCTGATGACTCGTATCAAACTTAAGGTTATATTATTTGACATCGGGACAGTGAGAAAAGTTCATTTGGTGGGACACTGCCTCTGTCTCATGAATTCACTCTTGGATCATTTACTATTTTATGCAAAATGTTAATTCAACCACAACTAACTTGGCAAATACGTTTAAAAAATTATGCGGCATCAAGGCAGCTTACGTGGAGAATGCAAAATCATCCGAAAGAAAAGTGATGGAATTGATGCTTCTACTATCAAGCTCATTTAAGAAAAGAAAAACTAATAGTTTGGTAGAATATGTTAAAAGTAGCAATGAATTGAGTGTATTAATAATTTTGGATTAGCAATGCTAACAACTCTTGTATCCCTACCCCATAACTAAGGACCTGTTTGGAAAGTCATCTTGGTAATTGGATTTGGTGTAATTGGTGTTATTACACTATTTGACTTGATTGGTTGGACCAGTGATTATTTGGTCAACAGGTAATTGAGGGTAATTAACACGGTTAATTATATTCTTCAATTAACAGGAGAGAATTGTGAATTATTTGTAACTAATTACATGGTGTTATTACACGATTAATAAACATAATCAAGGATCTACGAACAAAATTTGAATGGAAATTAGCTACATGGAATAATTACTCGTCCTTGCGAAATTGTACAAGCTTCCACAAGTAAAACTGCATTTTGTACCCAGTCAAAAGGACCCTTGATTAATATTTATCTACATTGTATGAATAGAATGTTGAATTTCAGAATGCTACAAAACCAATTGTTTGCCATGTGAAGACCAAAAAAGGGAGTAAAAAGAATGCAGATTTCAACTCTAGCCAAAAAAGAAAGAATAGCAGTGATTAACACAATGTTAATTACAAGTCAGATCTCTCCTGTGAAAAGAACAATTATCAAGGGCAAGTTTTTGATAATGAGCCACTGAGAACTCAACTTCTATAGCTGCTGCCTTGGGAGTAATTGAAGAAATCTGAACTGTACTCTTGACTTCCAAATGCCATCTTTTGGAACATTCTTATCTGTGCAGATTGGTCCCTTGACTCAAAAATTCCACTTTGCCCAGGTTTCACTCCATTGGACAGATCCGACAGCTCATCCATGGAATCGAGAGCTCTAACCACCTGAAATGGGAAGACGGATGGAAAACCAGCCCCAGAAAAAGCAGGATTACAATGAAATGAATAATGGACTGCATTGTCTGCAGTAGCACTCTAATTACCTGACTCATCCGAGGCCTCTTAGAGCCTGAATGGCGCACGCAAGCTGCAGCTGCTTCAATCATCCGGAACATCTCACTGGCGACAAAGTTGTTTTCAAGCCTAGGATCTACTACATCTTCAAAATTCTCAGTCTCAAGTGCTTGAGCAAGCAAAGGTCGAGCCTACAGGATAGAAGGTAATATTATCAGCTTCCATTTAATGAAGCACTAGTTTGGTGAAGTTCTCAATATGAAGGATTGATTTTTTGGTATGATTAATTGAGTTGTGATACTATAAATAATGTAGCAGCTAAGAGAATTATATGATTTACAAGTAAATATGTCTATGTTCTCCGGTGCTATATTTGCTCAGACTTTTCAAAAATATCGACCAGGTGCATGTTGGATCCTTTAGAACTATTGCATTTTTGAAGAATCCAAAACGAGTGCAACTTCATTTTTGGAGAGTCCGAGTAACATAACTCAAGTGTATATGCAAACAGGCACATGATTCCAATCGCATTCTGTGCCAATGAGCATCCTTATTCTGTTCCCACCATCCATAAGGCCCAGAGCCTGTACAGACAAATTTGGCAACCAACCTCTGTTCTTCCTCAAAAGAAATAAACACCCTAGAAACGCCAGGTTCCCCTCATATATTATGACACATGCATGAACTTGGTTTCAATATTTTGTTTCTCTCCAATTCAGCATACAAGGGATGCTTGGCCACAACCTCTGATTAAGCATTGATATTAATCATTACAGGAAATTAGAAACTACTAAAAAATTGAACTTACCCATTCAACCAGACTTTCATCACCTAAGGGCTGAGACTGGTCAACAGGTTTCCGCCCAGTAATAAGCTCCAAAAGCACAACGCCATATGAATAGACATCAGACTTCTCTGTTAATTTTCCGCTAGATGCATACTCTGGTGCCAAGTATCTGAAATCATTTATGTTAATAACAAGTAATCAGCCGAATGCATGCCATACAACTACAGAATTCATCATTTTGATTAATATAAGTTTAACCCACTTCTGTGGGTAGGTGGCTGACATTTTCATTATAGTTCTGAGATGCTGTATAAAAGCAACTGTTTGACTGAAGACCAAATCCTGCTCCTATACAAGACTACAAAGTAACCAACTTGAGGCTGATACCAACTGAAGGTTGTTCTTACAAGTGAGGAACCGATATATGTTAAATTAAGGTCAATTTACTCTTTCCCAGAGGTCCAAAGTGAAACAAAAGTCACAAGAAGTAATAAAAGTTTTAAAAGTAAAAGCAGTTTTAGGATTAAAATTTTTGGAGATTACTTATGTTGCAACTGACAATGGTATTGAAAATGTTGTCAGATGATATGACATTGTAACAGAAAGAGGCCAACTAAGATTTCTTCAAATTTAAGACTTAGCAGATGTATGACCTACCCAAACGTTCCCATCACTCGAGTTGTCACGTGTGTACTACTGGCATCACCTGCTAACCTTGCAAGCCCAAAATCAGCAACCTGGAAGATTGAAATGCATTGTAAAATTGCATAAACTATACGCCATAACACATGATTTCCTATACACCAGGAACACCAGATTTTCTGGTTCAGATGCCTAAATTCAATAAATAATGACAACACCAAGTCACAAACATAATTTAGGTTGGCTAAATTGCGATACCTGTGCCTCAAAATTCATATCCAAGAGAATATTTGATGATTTGATATCTCTATGGATAATGCGGGGATGACCTGAGACCAACATAATCAGCAATTTTAGAGGATAAATGAGCAAAGGAAAATTGCAAACATAAAAACATGTTCTATTCCCAAAGAAAGAACATTCAACTTGGCGATGTTACAACTGAAAAGATTGGTCTATTTTAGCATCAGTTCCCATGAATTAACAATGCAGTTACCAATTACATTGACTAGTCAAAGTTTTACACTTCTATACTGAATGGTGATCGAAATTAGGCATTTTGACGGATAACACATGCTAAGCGAAGAACATTGGATATTTCATTTGAGCTTCCTTGAGAAACCTAACACTCCCTAAGCCACTTTTGTCACCCGTTATCCCCTTTTATTAGGCATCCAGAAGCCCTAGATTTAGTAAATGAGGACGAGTAAATATAAACATAATAAGAAAATTACAGTCTTCATGCAGATAAGCAAGTCCACGTGCTGCACCAGCAGCTACTTTTACTCGGGTAGCCCAATCCATAGTTGGCCTTCCTTTACCTGCAGCATTTAATCAAGCGAAAGAAGTAAGCAACATATCCAAGACTAGAGAACATCCTTCTCAGTTTCATCTATGTACATAGAAATATGACAGTATAAAGCCAATTGGTTGTACACATTGTTAGCAGCTATCATGTCATGGTCGTTACCAGCCATGATAAGAAAAATAAGCAACTCATCTTGGAACTGTGGAATTGGAGGATTCAACATAGAGAACAAAAAAGGGAGTACAATAACACAAGTTCTTTAATTCATCAGTTCCTTTATCTCAAACCCATCTTACCATGAAGGTGATAGTCAAGCGTGTTGTTTGGCATATAGTCGTAGACAAGTAACCTTTGCTGCTCTGAGATACAGTAGCCAACAAGTGAAACCAAATGGCGATGGTGCACACGGCTGATAATCTCAACTTCTGCTCTGAACTCACGTTCCCCTTGTCCACTTCCACTTTTCAACTGTTTGACAGCGACTTCTCTTCCATCATGAAGAACACCTTTGTAAACACATCCAAACCCACCTTCACCCAAAACACTATTAGGAGAAAAACCATTTGTTGCCTCAGATAATTCTTCATAAGTGAAATATGATCTTGAATTTCCAATACCGCCATGATCAGGAGAGTACATAAAATTGCTTTCCGAGCCAATTGGAGCTAGATTAGTGGAATGTTGAGACCTTGATCTCAGGAATGATGTATCTGGAAAAATTAGTATAATTCATTAAGAATAATAAACGTTAACAATACTCAGGACAAGTTTGCACAATTGAGAAAGGTGGAATTTAATTTTTCTGATCTGTACTTCACATTTTAAAGCTGATCAATAAGTGGAAAGGTAAAAAGAGAATCTGGACAACTAAATTACACAAAAGTTCCAAATTCTAGTTCTCTTGGCCCTAACTGATTTTGTTGTGTGCACTCAACTTTGTAGCAAAGGAAAAAAACAAATTGAATTTTCATGCAAAAGAAAAAAGGTATGCATCTGATGTTCAATAATACAGATGGTCCATCTGTAACTTCAAAAATTAGAGCTTATTATACCATTAATTCATTCTACAAAAGGATCGTCACGGTTCACGTTCTACAATGCCTTGTCATCACTACTGCAATCCATCTAAGCTAGACTTTGAGGAAGGATGAATGCATTTTATCACTCTGGAAACTTGGAATGTTCTAGCAATAAACAAATTCCATACAGCAAAATCAATAAGGAAATACAAGAACCTTATAGCAATACCTGAATTTGGTGAGGAAGCAAATGGAGAGGGTCCCAGGTAATTGAGATTAAATGCATTCTCTCTTTTCTTTCGCCTACGTGTAAACCAGACAGCAACAATCACCAGGCTAAGGGCCAGAAACCCTGCAACAACACCAATTGCCACCACACTTCCCGTCTTATTCCCCCCACCATTTCTGGAACTAGAATCTGCAGTGACAGCAGGGTTAGGAATAGTTGATTTAGCAGTGGGCTTCTCTGTAGGAAAGCGAGTCACAGGTAATGGAGGTGGAGCTCCAGCTGGAGAAGTATTATTTGGGGGAGCAGGAGGAGAAATAGATGGAGGCGGAGATGTCAAGGGGTTAGGTGGAGGGGTAGATGGCAGTGAGGCTGGAGGGGGCGTTGATACAGGAGGTGGAGGGGAGTTTTGTGGTGGGTTTGCA
>JAOTQJ010000049.1:24630859-24668806 GCA_025642045.1 Solanum sejunctum | reverse complement strand
GAGGTGGTGCTTGATGTTTCACTGGTGGTGGAGGAGAAGGTGAAACTGCTACAGGGGGAGGAGGAGGAGGAGCAGGAGGAGGAGAATCTACTGGTGGTGGGGGCGGAGATGAAACTGGAGGTGGAGAATCTACTGGTGGTGGGGGCGGAGATGAAACTGGAGGTGGAGAACTGGCTGGTGGAGGAGCGTTAGGAGAAGGTGGTGGTGGTGGTGGTGATACTGACGGCTTTGGTGGAGGAGATGCCAAAGGCGGTGGCGCCGCTGCCGTAGGAGGTGGAGGTGGAGGGGATTCTGCTGGCGGAGGTGATTTTGACTCTGATGGAGGAGGAGAATCCGGAGCTGGTGGAGAAGGGGATTGAGGAGGTGGAGCTGAAGAGTCAGGAGGAGGAGGAGGAGAAGCTGTAGAATCAGGAGGAGGAGCAGGAGCTGTATCAGAACTAGAATTTGAAGGTGAACCTGAAGGGAATCCTGGTAATGGAAAAAAAGGAGAGGCCATTGACACTGAAGGTCTCAATTCTGATCAAGAATTATGCAGTAAACCTCCCAAATCGACATTGGAATTTCTCAAAAAACCCTCATTTGCACACAAATCCAGCAGATAATCCAAGAATGCAAAACCCTTCTTCCCAAAAACTAAATCTTTCACTACTGCTGTCAATATGAAAGCCTCAAAAGTATGAACAACCCAAATCAACAGATTCCAAAGTCAGCAAGAGAGCCCCAGATCCCTCAAGTAGACATTGCAAGAAAGCTGAATGCAATGTTAATAGTTCAAAACTCAACTTACCTCTTAGACTCTGGTTTACAGGTAGGAATCTTGGAACATGAGGAATGGTAAAGCTGTATAGTATACCAATACCACCCATGAAATGTGGGCAAATGGGAACGTGGTTGCCACTTCGGAATAGTATTTTCTTTTCTTGATTTGGTATGTCAAAGAGAGCGAGTAAAATTAGAATCTTGAACGAGGCAGAGACAACATGGCGAGGCCTCAGAGATGCATACTGATGAACTCAGCATTTACGTCAAACAAAATAAATTAATGTACTAAAGATAAATAAACATTCTGTGTGTGTGTAAAGAACGTTATCGAGAAGCTAAGTCAAAGAAAACATCATGAAGCCCATGTTCAAGATAGGCTAATGGTTTTGTGGTCTCTGCACACATGTTGCATACAGACAAATCATTACTCAATAGACCCAAGCCAACATTTAAGAATGTTTAAAATAGAGGCAGTAGTAGTTGTCTTCCCCGATCTTATGTTAGTTTATTACTGTCATTGTCTATGGAAAAACTCGAACAAATATATGTTGCTATAAACAGTAATTCATGACTCCCTAAATTAACTCCCTAATTAGCGGACACGCGTGAACAATGGCTCAGTGGCGCTACGAGTTTCCTTTTTCGCTTGCAGCTTAGTGTCTTTCGCTTTTCCCTTTTTCATTTTTTGGGTCTTTTCTGCTTTAATACATTGATGAAAGTGAGTTGATATATATGACAAGCCTCCCCCGCCTTCAGTTTGTAATTAAACTGAAATTCTAATAAATCACAAGTATTTATATGATTATAAATTATTTTATTAAGAATAAATTAAAAAATTTTAAAATACATCCTTAATAACTATAAAAATTTCTTTTCTTTTATGTAAAGAAAAAAGTTACATAAATTGAAATTTAAAAAATAATATATAATGAGTTATCTTAACAAAGTTAAAATATATTTTCAATTAATAGATAGAATTCTATCCTTCCATTATTGCTTTGTGTTTAACTATGCACATATTGTCAATACTAGCGTAAAAAGAGAAAAAAATTAAGAGTATAATTTAGCGATTAATAAAGTGATCGGGAGTCATGAAGCTTCAAGTAGAAATTAAAGAAGCACAAAAAAATATTTCTGGTATATCCTAATCTTATGTGTTATTATTGAGATGATGTAAATAATTGTTAATCTAAGCATAAAATAGTTTATATTAAAATAGACGTTACATAATAACTTTGGACTATAGACCTTGAAGTCTAAACTAATTTGTTAGAACACTATAAAGTTTGTTGGACAAACTAGAGACATTAATGATTTTACTTGAACAAATTAAAGACAAGGGTGAATTTTGCACGTTGATGTTGAAACCAAAGTTGATTTTCTTTGTCGTGATCTATGTTTTGTCATACTAGGACTTAAAAAAAATATTACTTCTTCCTCCTCCTTAAATTATAAATATTCTTTTTATTTTAAATTTATTTGTCTAATTTTAACTTAATAATAAGACTTTTAAATTTTATGATTTTTAATTAAAGATATATAGAATGTATTAAATATTATTTTAATCTTATGATTTTCAATATATGTCATGTGAAGAGTTGAAATTAAACAATTATCATAAAAATTGATTCTTTTTAAATAAAATAAAAATATAAAAATAAAAGAATGATAAATAAATTTAATTGGAGGAGCATTTATTAAATTTTGTTTGGACTGTTCAAACGAATTTTTGATCAAACAATTTTCTCCAAAAAATTGAAACTTTTCACTTGAATCTCAATTTATAGTTTGTGCAACATAAAATCATCTAACTTCACACCAAGTAGAAATTGTTGCAAAAATATGCTTATGACAACGAAAATGAGAATAACATTAATTGTCTATAGTCTTCTTGTTTTGCCATTGAGTCGATATTCCATTCTCCTTGTTGCATCAGTTATTTTCAATCTAAATAGTACCAACGAAAAAGAAAGAAGAAGAAATTGTTATTGCATAATTGAAAAGTCTCACTATCCCTTTCCAAGATCTCTCATGTAATATAATAATTTTTTTATAAGGAAAAAAAAAAAAGAAATGAGCGTGTACCACGACATCTCTTTCTCTATGCAATGATGAACAATTTAAAAACAAAACAATTGTAAAATCATTCATCTCATCATCTCAAGTAGAGTAATTATATTTTAATGATGTTTAGAATATTCAGAGAGAAGAATTAAGCAATAAACAAAGTTGTATTCAAGAATATTTAATCAATAAAATCTTTGTTTCATTAAAAAAAATAGAGCAGGAATAGGTCGAGTCAATGCAAAGAGTTGAGATGTCACCTCCCTTTTATTTGTTGTCACTTCGCTGGAGGTATCACGCGCTGTCCACCAAACCATGATAAAATAAGAAATATAATTACAAAGCTAATGATGCAACAAACTTGGCAGTTGCATAACTTGGCAGTTGCATCATAATTCTGCTGTATTTTTAGTATCTCATTTTATGTGATACTCTTTAATTTAATATTATATTTAAAAAAAATTAAAATAATTTTTAAATAATACTACGAAAAAAGTAGTATATAACAATGTGTGGTGGTTACAAGCAAACCCGAAGAGCAACGTACTTGTATCAAAAGGATAAATCAAACTTACGTTGGTAGAATCTATAGAGGGAGTTTTTGTACTCATCTTCTTCAATGGGAGGCAACGTATTTGCACGCAATGGCACACCTTTCTACAAAGAATGTAACATTCATTACATACATATTTCCTCGGTGCAATTTTATGTGCACTTTTTAACTTGATACAATTTTTTTAAGAAAAAAAAAAGTTAAATTTTTAAATTTGTTATCTAAAATAATTTTATAAATATTTATACAATAAAAATTATTTTATTAACAATAATTTCTTTTTAAAGTTTTTGGATGGAATAAAAAAGAAAAGGGTGAGGGCAGAGAGAGCATCTATATAAGCATCAATATGGAAACAGAATGCAGCAGCATATCATGCTGCATATTTCAAGTAAAAAAGTTTCAATAACATGAACTTTGTAATATTTTGTTATTAAACATATAAATCATATTTGTTCAAGTTAACAAATGGAAATGTGCATTCCATCAAGAATAACAATCCAATAAACATAATTAGATAACCTCTCAAATTTACTGCTGATCAATTTCTGCTGTGAATCCACCACAAAAGATTTGAGAGTGAATTTCCATCATCATGACTGCTTAGGTCCCTCACTTTGTTTAAAGCTTGCTTCTGATTATAAATTGCTTCCAAGGCATAAACAAATCCTTTCCATCCTTCCTCAGTTCTGTTTTTAGGCACACTAGTGAGTCCCCATTTCACAAGCTCCTTCACATAATCAACATCAGAAAACACAACCTCAGTGATTGGCAATATTGGTAGAACTTGAATCCCCAGCCTAATGTCTTTCCTCTCAGCTGGAGCAAACCAAAGAATGCTGTCTCTTTTTCTAGACCACAAAATACCAACCACCTTGTTATTCTTGACAAATCTTGGAGCATATATTTTGTTGTCTTTTTTAACATGCCACCAAGTCTGTGCTGACTGAATTTCAAAGGCTGCAAGGGTTGAGCCAACCGCAACAAGATCTGCATCTCCATATGCGGATCCCATCAGTGCAGCCGAATAATATGCATTGATCGCTTCACTTGTACTCTCTTGATTTCTCCCAAATGGAAATTCAGTTAGCCCTGAAGCCCAAGAATGTAGCTTCCATAAGTCAAAACACCTAAGACGCGTATAATGCTGGTTCTCCTCCAGTCCCAAATTCGTGAAATCTTCCACTAAAGCATAGGCTTGATTCCTGTACTGCTTTCCCCATGCAGGATCAAATTTTGTAAGCACTGAAATGCCATATACAAAGTATCCCAGATGAAAATGATGGTCATTGTAAATTCCAAAACCAAAATCACCTGTTGTGTCATTTAGTCCTTGTTTCGTCACAAGGCCACCCCATTTATTGTCATAGAAGAAGCCATTGGCACCAAATGTTCCATTTAACCAAGGCTCAATCATATCCTTCAAGAATTGAACAACTACTGGTGTTATCTTAGGATAAGAAACCTCTTCTGCAATCAATGCTAATCTTGCTGCTCTGGCAATCAATTTCCCGTAAAAGTAAGACGATGTAGTAGATATGTTTGATGCATTCAATGTCTTAACATCTTCACCAAGCGCACGAACAATTTCAGGGATTGATTTTTTCTTCAGACCTTTAATGGAATGCCATGATACTGGGATAGACTCTGCTACAAGATCCCATGTATCTCCAATTACCCCAACAAGGTCACCATCCATGCTTCTATACTTGAAATCCTCCAGCACGGTTCCTGAAGCGTCTGCTTTCGACAGAAGTCGAAGATGGAGGGGGTGAGCAAGCATAAGCAATTTCCCTGCACCTTTCACATCCCATTTATACTCAAGAGAAAAAGACCTCAAAGTGCCACTTCCCGACACAGGATAACCCGAGCTATACTTATCAAGGATTTTCTCAAATTGGGAATCAGAATCAGCCAAGAGAGCAATCCGAATTACACCTGAGAACCCTCCAGACTTAATGGTGTATACATTATCAGTCAAATGAATCGGAGAAGATGCATACAGGATCCACGTTTGATGATTCCGGAGTCTGATTGTGTACTTAGTAAACGAAGTATCACACGAGAGCTTGCGAATTGGATCAACAGTTGAGATAGAAATTGGAGTGTTCCCATTGACAGCAAAAGTCAAATATGGACTACCTCTTACAAGAAAAAATCTAAGGTTACTTGATGGTAAGTCCAAAGTAACACTAAGATCACTATATGATGAGATTATGTGTCGCTGATTTGGCTTAGGATTCTTGGAAGCTGTTATAGTTAAATCGGGGCGAAAAATCTGTTCTATTACAGCAGAGGTGATGTTCTGAGATGGATAAGAAACAGAAATTGAGGAGTTAGCAGAGCGAATGAGATAAGGTTGAACGTACTCAGGCTGGTCACCATTCTTGAGTACAAAATTTTGGAAAAATGAATTAGTGGGCAAAGGGGTGGAGACAAGCTGACTAGAAAAGTAATCTGAAGGATCAGGCAAGACTAAAGATTTTGCTTTGGGGAAAAGAAAGTGATCTTTGTTGGATTTTTCATATATAGTGTTTGGATGTAAGGTTAACTCAGCATTATAACCCTGAACTAAAATGGAAAATGCATACAGTAAAAGAGGCACCATTCTCAAGCTGCTGAGGATAGAATACTCACTGTAGAGAGGATTTGGGGCACCAGCTCCCAGTTGAGATGATAAAAGAAGAGATTTTTGGAATACCACTTGGTTTACTTTAAAGATAAAGTGGATCAAGAATGGACGAAAAATCTGAAAGATTCTCTATGTCCAGTGGACTTTGAAAAAGCTTTGTATATTAGACACTCTGAACGTGACGTGACTCCCCTTGTTTCATCCTTCTTTGAAGCTGTCAAGAATGACAGGCTGGCACGGCCTAGCTGCGGAAAGTCCAAGATTTCTGCAAATTTTAGAGGAACAAAAAATGAGGAAAAAGAGGAGATGAAAGAGAGGGGAAGGGAAAGGATGCCGTTAATTGCTTAATTTCTTGTGTAATTAACGTTAATTTTCCTGAAAGTAAAATGTTAACGTTACAGAGGACAAAACATATTAACCTACCCTCTGGTATTTGGCATTGACTATGAGTCAATTTGGACGTCAGATAGAATAAAACAAATTATAGTGAACGTTACTAACAGTGATTTGGTAGACCATTCGGTGCTGAAGTAAATTTCCATTTACATTATGGAAGAACATTTAATTCAAAAGGAGCCGTATTTGATTACCACAATCATATGATCAGAAAACTAGTGTTTTAGCAAAATATATGACGGTATCATGAACAGAAAAAGATTACGCCCATGTTTGTGCTAAATCAAAAAAGAAAAAATCACCCCAAGTAAATTTTATATGTTGTTAATGAAAAAGATACGAATAACTCATCTGATCATTTATTAATTTCACATCATATTCATATCACGAATAAATAGATTTTATATAGGCTCAAAAAAATATACCAAGACCATACAAATATCATGCCAATAGCAACCTAGTCTATTGCTAAATTCATTTTACATCTTAAATCAAATTAACATAAACTTTATATACAGTATATGCGCAAATTAAACACAACATATATTTAATTATCCTTATACGAATTTCACATTAATTTCATACAAACTATAAATTTTATTTCCGCATCACCAATTATAAATTATATAAATTTATTCCAGTAAAAGACACAAGATCAACTATAAGACCACACGATTGTTTTAGATGATTTTCTTTTCAGGAATTGTGATTACAATACATCTACACATCATAATATTAGACAAAAGCCCAAATTAATCGTTTCTAGAAATACATTATTTTTTCCTCCATTCGTTGAAAAAAAAAGAGCAAAATATACATACAATAATATTAATAGTTAGAGCTATGAATGAAAATAAAATACAAAATGAGGAAATGACTAACCGGTACAATCTCATTTACTTCCATGTTGTATTAGTGTAGATACTAATCTAATATACTCTATTGTAATATGCACGATTTTTTCCCTTCAGATGCAAAGCAAAATTTACACCAATAAGAAAATTTCTAAAGAAAGATGTCGAAGAAAATAACATATTTATAGAAAGTCAAATATTTTCAACAACCTTTACATTAACATCAACATATTCCAGTGCCTCAAAAGGCTCTCGCTCATTGCGGGGTGAGGAAAGGTCGAATGTACGCAGCCTAACCCCTATGTTTAAAAACATAAAGCGTCTATTTTCAGATGACCCATGAGGAGCGTCGCAAGTTGCATTGACTAACTGCTACTTCACAAATGAAAAAAGCGCAAACAGTTTAAAGAGTCATTTTGCTTTATTCCATCATACTCTAAAACAAAAAAATAGTCAATCTTTGACTTCATTCGAGATTGATGAAAAATTTTTCAACAACCTTTAACAACCTTTAATCAACAGAATTGAGTAATTTAAGAGAGTCAATGATTTGGTTCAAATCTCCATAATTTATGCCAATTTAAATCGTTACTTAGAGATTGGAAATCTTTTTGATTTTTTTCCTTTTTCCTATTTTCTCGAAAACTACACATTGTTAATATTTTACTGATATAATATGTATACTCAGTATATATTTATATATCATAATATATATTTAATGTATAACTTATATATAAGTAATATACATTGTATAAGTATACTTTCTATAATTTTTGACAAATTATAGTATAGTCATTTATAATTTCGCTAATTTGAGGCTATTTTTATATAAATAAAACATGAGCTATTTTTTTGATAAACTTTTTTTTTTGTTATATATATGAAATATAACTTCAATTTAATAATATGCAACGTTTAACGTTGAATATCGTAAATACTTTCTGGATTCTTGATGCATGTTAGTATAAGTTATATTTTTTATTATAGAAAATAACAAATGTATTTGATGTAATTCAATAAATAAATTATGTAGAGAAATTTTTGATAAATTCGTGACTCAATTTTTTCTCTTTTTTGGTAAAAGGGTAGAACAAGAATATAATTGTCAAGTCTGTCACCATCATCCATCAAGCAGGATGCGGTCAATGTGCTTGAATCATCGCATCACATGATTCACACTTGTGAAAATGATTGCAATGATTGATACAGAAAAATTAAAAATTATTTCGTGGATTACTTCTGTTGCTACTACTTCCGTTTCCATTTTTATAGAAAATATTAAAAATAATTAAATTTGATAGAAGTTATCAGTCTATTTCTTAATTTAAGTATAAAATAGCTTATATTATTATAAAATATTAAAATATATTAATGACTCAAGCAGTCTAGAAAAGCTATGTGAAGGATCAGGCAAGACTAAAGACTTTGCTTTGGGGAAAAGAAACTGATCTCTGTTGGATTTTTCATCTATGGTGTTTGGATGTAAGGTTAACTCAGCATTACAACCCTGAACTAAAATGGAAGATGCATAAAACAGTAGAAGTGACACCATTTTCACGCTGTTTAGGATAGAATACTCACTGTAGAGAGGATTTGGGGCACCAGCTCCCATTTGATGATAACAGAAGAGATTTTTGGAATACCCTTTAATATTTGGCTACTTGGTTTACTAGTGGATCAAGAATGGACGAAAAATCTGAAAGATTCTCGATGTCTAGTTGACTTTGAAAAAGCTTTGTATATGAGAAACTCTGAACGTGACGTCTTCGTGTTTCATACTTCAAAAACAAATCCTTCTTTGATGTTGTCAAGAATAACAGGCTAGCACGGCCTAGTTGCGGAAAGTCCAAGATTTCTGCAAATTTTAGAGGAACAAAAAATGAGGAAAAAGTGGAGATGAAAGAGAGGGGAAGGGAAAGGATGCCGTTAATTGCTTAATTTCTTGGGTAATTAACGTTAATTTTCCTGAAAGTAAAATGTCAACGTTACAGAAGGACAAAACATATTAACCTACTCTCTGGTATTTGGCATTGACTATGAGTCAATTTGGACCCATTCAACTGAAAATCAGATAGAATAGAACAACTTATTAGTGAATCGTTATTAACAGTGATTTGGTAGACCGTTGAGTGTTGAAGTTAATTTCCATTTACATTATGAGACAATAATTCAAAAGGAGCCATATTTGATTACCGCATTATATGATCAGAAAAAGGAGCCATACTTTTTGATAAACTTCTTTTTTCTTTTTTGTATTTATGAAATATAGCTTCAATTTAATAATATGCAATCTTTAAGGTTAAATATTGTAAATACTTCCCAAATTCTCACTGTATGTTAGCATTAAGTTATATTTTTTATCATAGAAAAAAACAAATATATTCAATGCAATTCATACAGTAAAATATGAATAAATAAATCATGTAGAAAAATTTTTGATAAAGCCACAACCTAATTTTTTCTTTTTTTTGGGGTAAGAGTAGAACAAGAATATGACTGTCAAGTTTGTCACCATCGTCCATCAAGCAGGATGCGGTCGACGTGCTTGAATCATAGAATCACATGTTTCACATTTGCGAAAATGGTAGCAATTATTTTGTGGACTACCTCTGTTGCTAATACTTCCTTTCCATTTTTAGAGAAAGTATTGAAAACATTTAAACTTGACGGAATACCTTTTTCTAATTAAAATACATCTCCGATCTACCATAAGTGTTAAAAACACCCCTTAGTTTGGCATGAATTTAGAGGTGTACTTCACTTATGTTGCAAGATTAAAGGTGTATTTAAGCTCAATTCGTCATTTAGAGAAGTGTTTTTAACACTATCAATAATTCGAGAACAAAACTAATAATTCGTGCTGAATGTAGAGGTGTTTTTAATACCTTCCTCATTTCGATCTCAAAATGAACTTTTTCTTTGGAATAAAAAAGACAGGGAGAGGAGAAATTTTGACATTGGATTAAAGTGAGAATATTTTTTGGTTGAACAAGTTTGGAAATGTTCACCTGTTATGTTGCTTAATTTCTTGTTTAATTAAGGCTAATTAAAGGGAAAGGATGCCATTAATTGCTTAATTTCTTGTTTAATTAAAGTTAAAGGGAAAATAAAATGTTAACGTTACAGAAGGACAAAACATATTAACCTACTCTCTGGTACTTGGCATTGACTATGAGTCAATTGGATCCCTTCAACTGACAGTCAGATAGAATAAAACAAATTATAGTGAACGTCACGAACAGTGATTTGGTAGACCGTTGGGTGCAGAAGTCAATTTCCATTTTACGTATGGGACAATATAGTTCAAAAGGAGCCATATTTGATTAGTGTTTTAGCAAAATATATGACGGTGTCATGAAGAGATGGGAACCAAAGAGATTATGCCCATGTTTGCCGTACAAATCTCCTTAATTTAAAGATTGAAAATTCTTTTTTCTAAATCTTTTCGTGTTTTTTCCTTTTTCCTATTTTCTAAAAAATTATTGTACATTGTTAATACTTTACTGTTACAACTTGAAACAAAAAAAATGTTCTGTTATAACCTAAAATAAAGCATCTTATAAATGTAAATAACAAAATTTTCGCAATGAAAAAATATAAAATGGGCCTCTTGGTTAAAGAATATGCATATAACTTCATTTAATAATATGCAACCTTAAGGTTGAACATCGTAAATACTTTTCGAATTCTTGATGTATATTTATAATAGAAAATAACATTATTCGGTGCAATTCATAATGTGAAATCTGAATAAATAGATTATATAAAGAGACTTTTGATAAATCCTCGACTTTTCTGTTTGGGGGTAAGAGGAGAACAAGAGTATGACTGAACCATCCATTACAGCAGTCAGAAAGAAGAAAATTGCAATCTGAATGAAGTGCTTGACAGCATTTAGATGGCAGAAGCACTTCTCCTAGATCCAATGGTCAATATTGGGAGAAATTACCTACTAATGTGTTGAGAAACATATGAGAAGGCTTGCTTTGAATGTATGCTGCATACGCCACCAATACAGTGGTACTAGATTATCATTCGACACAGTTAGAAACTTCATGAAGTAGAAACCAAATCATAAGCTCTAATTGGAAAAAAGATGTCAGAGCCAGATGTTACCATAGATAATTCACTCACATCGAGAACTGAAAAGGTATCATCTACTGGTAAAAAATGCTAATAGAAATGATGCTATTAGCAGCATCAAATAATAGACAGTTTAAACTCGAAACACATTCAACAGTGATGCTATTTCTAAGCAATGACACAGTATGCACCTTAGGTCCTTTGTAGAATATGTACCTGAATCTGAATGGTTGATCTAGTTTTTCACTTGAGAAATCAGATGTCTGGTGCATGAATATACTCAACTAGCTCCTCCACATCTTTGAATCCCTCTTTACTGATGACTTATAACTTCATTCCATTTTATTGACATTTTCCCATCTTACTATACTCTATTGCACTTCCAAAAAAGCCGAAATCAGATACAGTCCGTACTCCCTCAAACATCCTAGTGGAAGCAAGACTTCCAATACAGCCTACTCTTTCAAGTTTTTGGACACCATATTCATAACACCATTTTAAACGATGCAGAGATGTTCCCTTGCTTCTAGCCTCTTACTTGCCCAAAATGTAAAGAACATTATAATGAAAGAGGCAATTGTTTCTCTTTCAAAATTCTCACCAACAGAAAATTTGAGTTAAAAAGAAAAAAGAAACACAAGGGAGGAGGAGAAAAATCCCCAACCATACCCAGAAATTCAAGACAAATTTGGAGTAACAGCTATTTGCTAGTTGAAAATTTGTAAAGAGGTCAAAGTATATAGCAAACATGGAAGCATATATGTCCAAAACAAGAAAGAGATGGAAGAACAAGGATTCTCAAGCTGCTATTTCAGCTTGGGATTTTCAGATCACCAGAAAATCAATCAGTTTTTGATTTGCAAACAAGCACATATATGTCTATGAACATATTCAACGTATTTCTCACCAGAAATCCAAATTAAGCATTTATGTCTATGAATATTAGTGTTGTCTGGAATGTCTGGAATCAATGTATATCTCAACTGATGATTTCATATCTAATATTGGAATCAACCACAGATACACAAAGGATAAACACAGTAACAATATTCACTGCTTCACCTACTCAATTTGGAAATTACAGGTACACCAATGATCAACTTTTGGTTATAGAACTCTTTAATATATAGGTATAAGTTGAGCTGTTATTTATGGGTATGGGGAAAATTACAGCAATCATATCACAGAGCATAGAGCTCCAGACTCGCGCTCAACTTAAAGACAAAACACCAAATCACCAAACAAAATACCCTTTTTTGTTCCCATCAGATCATAATGAGAATACTGAAATGTAAAACACCGTAAAAGAATCAATGAGAGTAGTGCCTGAACCAGCAGAACTTGATTCCTCTCTCACATTCTCCTACTTTATCATCCCTAGTATGAATCCACCATAGAAGATTTGAAAGAGAATTTCCATCATCAAATCCAGTTAAGCTCCTAGTTTTGTTCAAAGCACCCACTTTATCATATATTGCTTCCAAAGCATACACAAACCCTTTCCAGCCTTCACCAACCCCTTCCCTTGCCAGAGCTGGCAGTGTCCATTTGACCAATTGCTTCACAAACTGAACGTCTGAAAACAGAATCTCAGTAATGGGCAATATTGGTAAGACCTGAATTCCAAGTCTACATTCTTTCCATTCAGCTGGAGCAAACCAAAGGTTGCTATCCCTTTTGTTAGACCATAAAACGCCTACCACCCTGTTGTCTTTTGTAAATTCTTCTCCATATAAAGTGCTTTTCTCTTTCACATGCCACCAAGTCTGTGCAGAATGAATCTCTAAAGCTGAAAGCATTGATCCAATGGCAACAAGATGGGCATCCCCATAGGCCAAACCCATTAAAGCTGCTGAATAGTATGCATTAACTGCTTCACTTGTGCTCTCCTGGTTTCGTCCATCTGCAAATTCTGTCAATCCCCCAGCCCAAGAGTGCAGCTTCCACAAGTCAAAACACCTCAAGCGGGCATACTTTGAATCTGCTCGCCTGCTTAAATTCATAAAATCCGCCATAAGTGCATAAGCTTGTGGCTGATACTTCCTCCCCCACATGGGATCTATCTTGGCTAGCACTGCAATTGCATAAAGGAAATGGCCAATATGAAAATGGTGATCATTGTAGACCCCAAAACCAAAGTCAGCTCCTGAATCCAATGCCCCTTGTTTAGTCACAATTCCACCCCATTTCGATTCATAAAAGAAACCATTTGCTTGAAATGTCCCCTCCAACCATGGTTCAACTGTATCCTTCAAGAATTTGCGGATTGCCGGGATAACATCATAGTGACAAACCTCTTCAGCTATCAATGCCAGCCTTGCTGCTCTTGCAATCAATTTTCCATAAAAATAAGATGATGTTGTAGATATTCCGTTTGAATCCAAGTAAGCAACATCCTTGTTCAAAGCCTCAATTATTTCTAAACATGCCTCCTCCTTAACACCTTTAATGGAATGCCATGTTACAGAAACAGGGTCACTCTTCAATATCCACGAGTCTCCAACGACACCCACAAGCTCACCATCAATACTATTGTACTTAAATCCCTCCAAGACAGTTATCGAGCCATCCTCAGCAGAAAGAAGCTGGAGATGAAGGGGGTGAGCCAGCATAAGCAAGTCACCCCATCCCTTCTTTTCCCACCTGTACTCCAAGCAAAATGGCTGACTGAAAACAGCACTGCCACTTGTCGGATAACAAGAACTGAACCGATCAAGAACTGCTTCACACTTTTGATCAGAATTTGGCAAACAAGCAATCCTAATAATACCCGAAAACACACCAGACGTGACAGACGACACATTATGACTCAAATCAATTGGGGATGAAGCATACAAAAGCCAAGTTTGCCCATTATTGAGCTTGATAGTATATTTAGTACGATTATCATTAGAAGAGCATTCAAGAATGGCGTGAATTGTGGAAATCAAAACCGCGACATTTTCAATAACACTACACGTAATAAAGGGGGAACCCTTAACAAGAAAGAACCTTAGACTGCTAGAGGGAAGGTCTAATGTGACGCTAAGATCATCAAAAGATGAAATTACATGGGGTGCATTTGGATTGGGATTATTCAACGCTGTGATGATCAGATCAGCAATAAAATTCTGGTAAATGAAAGCAGGATTATGGACCTGAGATGGGTAACAAACAGTGAGAGATGAAAGTGAGGATTTGATGATATACGGGTGTATGAATTCCGGTTGGTCACCATTCTTGAGTACGAAATTTTGGAAGAAAGAATTTGTGGGCAAAGGGTTTGAGAGGAGATAAGGAGCAAAAAACGGAGATGGATCAGGGAGAACAGTTGATTGGGTTCCTGGGAAGAGGAAAGGCTGCGAAGATGACATGGTTAAAGATTGTGAGGAAGATGAAGTTGACTGTCAAGGGGTTTTATAGGGTTTGGAAGGATTATCGAAAGATTTTTCAATGATGGATTCGAAACCTTAAGCGCGTTAATCTCATCTAATCTGAAAATAAAATATTAAGTACGTAATTGAGTTACTTATTTATGTACAAAAATTTCAACTTTGGTACGTCAGGGTGCAGTAGTAGTTAAGAAACATTTACATACCTGTTCGAATAGCCGCCAGCAAAGAGGAAAGGGTGGAAATTTGACTTAGTTTTAACGAAATTTCAAGAATTCAATCCCCATGAAAATAACAAATGGGACCTTGTTGTATGCTGGATCTGGAAGGAAGAGAAAGAGTTTGAAATTGCAAGAGAAGATGAGTATGGTCAATAGATACCTGTAGGTGTAAGCTAACCATTTGGGAAGAGACGATTAAATTGGATAATTTAGGAAGCAAAGAAAGCAAGAGACAGTAATCAGTGTTTTTCGAGATATTGCGACTTTATTGTACACAGTAAAAAGGTAATTAACTTATTCCAGGCTACATTAGTAGTGTAAAATATCATCTATTCCAAACTACAGATTTTCTAGTTCCTTAATCAGTCACAATGATTAAAAATGGAGTATTTGACTAATAAATTACTTATAGAGAATTAAACTTTAATCTATATATATATATTTTAATTCTAAAATAATTAATGCTAAAATTTAAAAATAAAATTAAAAAAAGATAATTAATTTATCTTTAATTATCTAAATTAATAATTATTTTTAATATATCTAATAATTAAAATAAAATAAATAGACTAATTCCACCAATTAAGACATTCTTTTTCTCTCGAGACGACACCTGTCTCGCTGACTCAGACTGCCTTCGTTGGGTAGAAAAATTTAGCCCATAACAAATGGACCAACTTCGCCTTTTATGGTTTGCGGGAATACACAAGGTGCAGAAGTGTATGGCCTTGATATCCTTTTTCTTTTTCTTTATGTATAGAATAAATAAATAAATAAGCAAATAATTACATTACATGGCTATTTCGTCAAAATAATTATAAAAAAAGTTATTTATTATATGGACATGTATAGTTAAGTTATATTCAGTTTTTGAATTTATAATAATGTATATAATTGGTATATAACTCAAATATAAGTAATTTACATTGTATAGTTAATGTATATTTCTATAACTTTTGACAAACTATATACTACAATTATAAATATTTCTCTATGATCTTGAATTATTTTTTATGTAAATAAAATATCACTATATCTTCGGAATAATCTTATCAAAAGATATCTACAAGAAAACCTCAAACTGCTTTACTCATTACTTAAACCCATTCCTATAAACAAATTACACAAACATTTGAAAAAGTTATTATACGTTTGTTACCAAATTCGAAGCATAATTCTGTTTCTATCTGTGGATAAATCCATCTCCTTCCATCTTTAAAGTGGCTAACAAAAGCTCATTCCAAGTATCAACAGGGCCTGGCATACACCAATGCACACAATCAGGTAGTTTCTTTTCATGTGGCCAATGTCCATAATGATTTGGATGTCCATCTGGTCTCATAACCATAGCTTCAGTTGTATCTAGCAACTTGAACTTGACATCACCCCTTTTTCTACTTTCCTTTTCTGCTGCCTTAAATTCCTCCAATTGAGTCATATACATTTTCAATTCATATCCGTCCAGCTTCTTTTCTTGATTCTTGAAGGGTCTTGTTCTATTGCAATTCCCTCCATTATTCCAATCTCCATGCTCAAAATGTGCAGGGGAGAATGGCCTTAACATTACCAATCGACCCTTTAATTTCTTTAGGCTTAAAAGGGTCTTGAAAGCTTTACGAAACGCCATTCTGTACCCATAGTAATGACTATGTTTTGTAACATTCTTATCATCGCATTTGTGACATCCTACTAGCTGATCATTTTCGTAGTACAAAAATGGCCTAAAGAACCACTGTCCTGCAGAGATTATGACAATATGAGCTTTGTCAACCTGACTTGCCCAGACATCATCGGCCTTGTCAAGATAGAGATTCATGAGACTGTAATAAGGATCGGCATTAGGATCAGAGTAATTGGATTTGATCAACTGTGGAGACCACAGGGCCATGATTGTGAAGTTGTAATCTATATACAACCATCGCCTGAATCTCGTGTCCGTAGTCTCAGATACGTCTACAGGAATGGATGCCTGAGATATGCACATGATATTTGATTATCAATAATGTAGGAAAATAAAAAGAAGCAGGATATTACAACTATAATTTTGCCAATTCTCTTATCTGAATTATGGCATTTACCATGTTTTATGCCTTTCGCATATCTAAATTGGACTAAATTAGTTCTTCTATACTCATAGTTAACTGAATCAAACCAATAAGATAAAAAATGTACAGGGTGTCTTCCACCCTCATCCTTGTTAGTTTCTGAAAAAGAAGCCAAAACTTCCCTTATACCATGTGACTTGCATAAATATCCTAACATCATTACAAAACCAGTCAATTACACTAATAATGTAACAACAACAATATAACCAATGGAATCCCACGAGTGGGGTTTAGAGAGTGTAAAATATATGCAGACCTTACCATTACCTCACAGATAGAGAGACTGTTTTCAGAAGATTCTCTTCTCAAAAATATCAAGCCCCAAAAGTAGAAGGTGTTTATATTTTTATATTTATGAGTGAATTTTAATCTGTTAAGGTCTACGAATGACCTATATTATGAACTAACTACTATATATCATTGAGTTATTACTTTATAATCGATGTGATTGCGTAGATATTTCTTATAACCATCCATACGTAGAATGATGACGTTTGGGATTAGGAGAAAACATAGAAAATGGAATGGAAGCACAGAAATTGAATGCTTACATTAGCTAGAAGGCAAACAAGTGACTGCATTTGATTTCTTGCTAGTGAGTCTCCAACAAAAGCCAGCGTCTTGCCACGAACAAGTTGCAGAAATTGAGTAGCATCAAAAAGTGGAAGCTCACAATCATTTGGCTTCCATCTCCAGTGTATGAAATCACTATCTGGTCTTCCAAATTTCATACAATTCTGTCGATCATCAATCACACAGTTTGTCTCATTCGTATAGTATGGCCCCTTTGGATAAGGTACCCATTTTCCCACAAAAATGTTACATGTTTGCTGATTCATCCCCGTTTTTGCTGAATAGTTAGTACTAGTAGTAATTCCCGGAGACACCAACTGCTCTGGCTGATCAAGAGGGACTGATCCATTGAGACTTGATTCAAGTTTTCGCAGCAAAGAATCAGTGGTAGTATCAAATGAGGAAAAGGTAATTTTGAGTAAGAGCAGTAACGTTGCGATTGGTAGAACAACTTTCCTAAAGCTATCAAAGAACTCTGCTACACCACCCTTCATCTGCAGATCAAATTTTTGTGAGCAAATTTATACAGTAGAACAATCAACGATAGAAAAAGTTAGTTACTTTAACAGTATATATGTTTGGTATTATGGATTAATAATTGTAATCAGCAGCATATTAAATGTACATGGTGAGTTGTACATGATTTGTCATTCAAATGAAACATTACCTTTTGCCACAAAGGTTTATCTGAATTTGTTAAAAGAATCCACTTATAGATATAGTAGATAAATATATGGTACATTCAATAATATCATTCTTAACTATACTTGACTAAGTTATCTTCCTAGGTTCACATGAGATGTCTTACTATCATTAAAAGAACTTAGTCACAACTTACTGATATCTACCTTAAAGCTTTACTTTATATTAATTGGATAATAATTATGTTATCCAATTTCAATAACTTGCAGAGGAAAAAGGTAAAAAAAATAGGTTGTTGGAGACTTAAACATGGCGTAGCTTGGTGGCAGTTAACTGAATGATGATATATATCTTCAATTTCTTTTAGCTTCTTATCTATGCACTACTTTTGCCTTTTCATAAAGCAAATAGTTTTCACGTGTGATCCGCCACTGATAAAAATAGCTGCCTTCGATTTGAAGTTTCAAACTAAACTTCTGACCATTAAATAGCTTGTATCCATAGAACATCTGGCGTGACATAGATAATGAATAAGTAGGAGTTAATATAATTCTAATTGCCATTAAAAAAAGTAATTAATAGTTTTGGAATTGAAAGATATTTTGGTTGATAATTATTTCAAAAAATACTAGCAACTCGACAATAAAACCACTCATACCTGTAATGCAAGGGAAGCCATTGAAAAGCTACTTAGAACAGTGAAGTCAAGCTTTTCACTTAGTTATTCAAAGTATAAAAAAACAGTGAAGTCAAGCTTTTCACTTAGTTATTCAAAGTATAAAAAAATAAATATACAAAGAAATCAAGTAAATTTAATATTTATTATATAAATAAAAATAATTTTGATCGTATAATTTTTTGACGAAAAGGGTTTGCATGAAAACCTCTGCATCATACATTGACCAAATTGGACTGAAAATGTGTAATAGCCTTTCTAATGTGTCCTACTTTTATGTGATAAGATAATAAAACGAGGAAAAACAAAATAAGAGCACCAATAATTTCAGAAATTAACTCATAAGAGTTGGAAATTGGAATATTTGTTTTTTCAATTGAAAAGAACTTTTGATTTGATGTATGAACAACCTTCATTTTTCTCTTGCAGGACAAACATACCCAATAAAAGTGGATTTAGCAGCTGGCATTCCCTTTTATAAGTTTAATTTATTCAAAAGCAGACAAATCTTATTGAGTTATTGTTACTAATAGTCAGTTTTAACCGTCAAATTGTTGTTGTATACTTTCATGAATCATTAGATTAAAGATGTTTTATTTTTACCTTGATTATTTGATAATATAGGAAAATTGGTAGAAACCTCCAAATTTTAACATGTAAAAATTGTGATTCAAATTGGTTTGGCCTATTGGTTTGGAGGGACCTAATTTGTATATTAATGTATGACTCAATAAACTAACTTGACCCTATATTGTGGGTTTGTCGGTTACAATTTGCAAGAGTACATTATGGTCGTGCTGTGTGGAGAATCTTTTCGTAAAATTATTATTATATAATGAGAAGATCATGTATTCGAGTTAGAAAAATAATCTCTGATGTTTTTTTTAATTTTGCACATAGTCAAAGCTTAATATACCAGACTGTCATTTTATGATGATTACATATACAATTCAATTAACTTGTCACTCGTCAAGTTTTAGTTTCATCACCCAAATGATTATATTTTAATTGCATTTTGAACGAATTGAAATACATGTCTCAAATGAATGAATAATGATCATTAGAAAGGGAAAATATAGAAATTAGTCTGAGAAGTGCCCAAAAGCCAATGAGTGCTTGTAGATAACTTTTTTTTTCCTCATAGTTTAAGTACATAAAAAGTTAATTTATTAAGATTTGCAAATCAAAGTTTAATACACAGTCTAATTGATATGCCGTATACAATTTTTATAGGTTATAGGAAGGAAATCATTTTCTCATGAACAACATATCACCATTGTTTTAGTATTATAATTTGGTGCACAATTATTAATGTTTGATTGAGTATTAAAGTAGTCCCCAGGAATAACAATCATGTGATGATGAGAGACATCGTGTATGAGTATAAATGTATAGTGTTTGTGTATTAAAGTAGGCCCCAGGAATAACAAACATGATATGATTAGTGAGTAATGTTATGTTTGTGGGCCGAACTGCTGGGTGGCAGGGGATTCCACCTTGAGACGTAGTGACTGAGCTAGAATTATTACTAAAGAGATTTAAAATTTAAAAAAGAAGACATACGAGTGGATTGAAGAGAATTTAACATCTATTATATACATATAAAAAATTATTTTAACCATGTATAAATAATATAGTTTCTCCACTAGCTCCACCCCTGCAGCAATGGACAAAGCAAGGGACTACATATTACTGGGATAATAGTTTGGAGCACATTCTAAATATTCTGGAATTAGTACTTTAATAACCTATACAAACGTGGCTTTATTGGGGTATATGTATCATGTTTTCTTGAAAAATAGTTAAGAGTTGGTGACCGACTGATCGTGGATTTTCTTCATTTTGAGGGTTTATTACGTGAATTGTTAAATTGAATGTTTTTTTTCCTGATTATTATTATTTTCACTAGTCATTGTCTCATACAAATAGTGACAACGTGTATGTGTATGACGTTTTCCTGAATTTTTTTGCAATTAAAAGTTGGCAGTAGTGTTTGTGTTGATTCAAACAATTATTATGTAATAAGATTACTTAGAAATATTTGTAATGAAACTTCCGCTTGTAATTGATGAAAGTCATTTTTCTTATTTGGTGGAAAAAAAAAACGTTTCTTTGGAGCAAGCATATTCCACAATTGAGGTTAACCAAACATTAAAACTTTGAATTCATCAAGAAAAACCATATCAAAAGCACTCTTAATCACCCATGAATTGCTCGAAAATAATCTCTTTAGTCTTTACCTCTCGAGATACAAATAAGATCTAACCTCACTAGTGAGATATAGTAGTACTAGGTATGCTGTTGTATATTATATTATATTGCCGTCAAATGTCAATCTTCATAACCTCTCTTTTAAGTAGTAATTCTTTTTCAGTAAGCTATGCATGTGCATTCTGGAAACAGCCGCTTTATATTTTTAAACATAGGGTTAGGTTGCGTACATCCGACCTCCCCTCACCCTCAATGAGCGGGAGCCTTTCGAAGCATTGGGGTATGCTGATGATGTTGATGATATGCATGTGCCTATGCCTTTGGTAAAATACAATCAGTGCTATAAAATTCAAGAAGCAGAGTTCCTCTTTAGAGGACCACAACATGAATCCTAAAAATAAATGATGCAAATGAAAAATCAGAGTACATTGTATAATTTTGTTCTCTCTCATTGAAGCTTTTCCTTTCGGGATCTGATGCCCTCCGTCTTGATCATATGAAACAAGAAATCAGCCCAAGAATCAATAGGACCAGGCAAGCACCAATGAACACAGTCATTTGCCACTTTCTCATTTGGCCAATGCCCATATTTACTTGGATGACCATCTGGTCTCAACAACATGGCTCGCGTTGTATCCATCAATCTGAACCTCTTCCCCTTCATCTTCCCCTCTTTCTCCGCGATCTTAAACTCTTCAACTTGGATCCTATATTGCTCTATGCTTTGATCCTCCAACGCGATCTCGCTACTTCCATATGGCCTAGTCCTTGCACAATCACCTCCCTCATTCCAATTCCCACCTTCATAATGAGAAGGTGCGAAAGTCCTAAGAATTGCTACACCTTTAAAATTTTCTAAGTTGTTGATGGCTTTAAGAATAGTTCTGAATGCCCTTTGGTAGGCATAGGTGGATGGGAGTTCAGTAACATTAGGCAGTGCACAGTACCTACACCCGACTTGTTGGTTGTTTACGTAGTAAACGCAGCACCGGGCAAACCAGTGCCCGGCGTTTAAGATGATGTAGTCATATCCCTCCATTTGGGTGGTCCATTTCTCATCTGCTTCATCAAGGTAAAGGTTATAGAGTCCAGTATGGCATGGACCATCTGGATCTACTTCTTTCGTTGAAACCAAAAATGGTGACCAATACATTGATAGGGTGAAGTTGTAAGATGTGTATTTGTACTTTTTGAAAGATTGATCTGGATTCTCAGAAATATCAACAGGATAATCAACCTAAAAACACAAAAAAATAAGATCAATTCTTTTATTAATTTTTGACTTTTGGTTAGAAATTACATTAGTTTAGCCCTAACTATGACACATGAAAGAGACTTTTAATTCGATTATTATTTTACCCTGCATTTGATTAGAAATATTTATTAATACTATACTGATATAATAAATTTATTCATTAAAATGAGATATCTTTTATGCTTTTCGTCTCATTTTAATTGAATTTATGAGGTAATATATTAAAATATTCAAAAATAAAATTTACACCTTACTTTCTACTATTACCTTTTGTGAAATTATAAATATATCGTGTAATTTATCTCATAAAAATATAAAACTTAGGACAAAAATGAAAAAAAATTTAAATATTGAACAATTTAATTATTTTAAATATTAAAAAAACCGGGAGTACTTTTATCTCAGCAATTCCCGGCGTTAATTAGTGATTTAGTCAAACATATCTCCAGAAGGGCATAATTATCTTTTAATTGTCTCGACATTTTTCACAATCAGTTCTTTTAAAAATATATATATTTAAAGGGAAAAAGCTCTATATTATACTGGGGACCCAAAGGGATTTTCTGAGAATTAAAAAGCACCATGACAAATTTGATGCTGGTCCCCAATGCTGCTCCTATTGTCGTAAGTCTCTGTTGTTGTTTTCTTGTAGCACTACTTTTGTTTATTTTAATTTTTGTTTTTAGGGATGACGATTAATAGTAATGATTTTAATAATAAAAATCATACCATATTAAAAAATGATTCACCTAGAAATATTAAGGGAAGAAAAATCCGAAAGCTTATTATTTTCAATAATTTGTAGTTAAATGACTAATATATTAATGGGCTCCCTATTTTAGTTTAATAGTGGTTTATGACTAGACTGTGATTCCTTGAAGGTCCCTAATGCTGAAAAATCGTACGTCATTTTACTGTTAATCACCATATTCCCATCAATTCCATTTGATCATTAGTGCAAATTTTTCGAGCCGTAATGCCAGTGCAAGTTTTTCGAGCCGGTGAAACTCATAGGTAAGATAGTAGAAAGGATAAAATACTTCGTACTCATTAGAGATACATGAAAAAACTTTTTTTGAATTAATTTCTTAAATTAAGAACTAATAGTGTTAATACAGTGGACAAGTAATACGAAACGACACAATAATTCATCCTAGAGGAGTATTACTGAAATCAACAACAATTGCAGAGAGAGAAGAGAATGGTACCCGGGACAAAAGGCATATGAGGGACTGCATTTGGTTTCTTCCAACAGAATCACCAACAACTGCCAACGCCTTGTTTCTGACCAACTCCAGAAACTGAAAGGGGTTGAAAATGGGCAACTCACACCCATTAGGCTTCCACCTCCACTTCAAATAATCACTATCCGGTCTTCCATGCTTCATACAGTTTTGGTGGTCATGGATTTCAGTACAGGTCGCATTCGTATAATAGGGAGCGTTCGGATTCCAAATCCACTTTCCACTGAAGATATCGCATGTCTCTATCTTCTGCTCTTCCTCAGTATGGCGATTGGATGAAATTTCAGACGGGTTTTGGAGTATTAACCCTCCTGGGTACCAATTAAATGGATGATAAAGAGGGATAAGGCCCAGTACGGCAATTGCTAAAACTAAAAGAATAAATATATTTGGGTTTCTTTGAGCTGAGAAGGAAAGCTCCATATTTTTGTGGGAAGTTCTTCAATGGAGGGTTGAAAAGGGAAGCAGAGATGGAAGAAATTACGGAGAAAAGTAAGTGATAATAGTCTTAAAGTAAGCACTTTGTAAATGTATGTTGAGAGTGATACTCAATTCACATGATGGTCCTAATTTTTCTTGGTACTATTCTCCCTTTACTAGATTAGTCATTTGGACCCTCCATTAATTAATTGAACATATTAATCCAAATACTTTTGAGCAAAAATATGTGTAAAAACTATTCATGTGTTATAAATGACTTTGAGTTTTGTGCAACTAAGCTTCTGCAAATTTGTGATACCCTAGGGCAGTGCATGGGTTGAAGGAGAAAAAGTGGTGGTACCATATGCAAGGGTGGTGGTACTATAATAAGATATCAAACTTGTCAGTCAGTAGTTGGGTGGCTCATTTATACTTACCACACTAATGACTTGAAAAATTTATTAGCCATAACGTGTGGTGGCAGATTAGTTGTCTTCACCTTACCATTCCATCCAATTTTTTACCTTTTCTGAACCAAGCTGATTTTTCAAGGGCTACGGGTTAAAAATGGTGAATGAGACTGATTTGTCTATTGTCGATTATTTCATCACAAAGAGAGCGAGATATTCATATTTCAATCTGAATATATTTTTTTATCACTAATATCTAGTTATTAAGTCTATTTCACCCAACTTCTTCCTCCACTAAAGTAGCAAAAATAAATAAATTAAATTAAAATTGAAGCTTCTTTGTCCATTCTCTGTCATTCACCATAATCTTCTCTTTTTCCATTCTTATGTAATTCAGAGAAGAATGTATGATCTCAAAAGATCTGAAGTTACAGGTAAACTACAAAAAAATGAAACTTTTGTTTCTTCCATCCATAAATCCAAAAGCGTGACCAGGAATAATTTACAAGTAGTCCCTCGATTGGTGAGATTTGGGTTTGGGGGTGAGCTAATTAGTTTTTAAATGCTGCTCGTCTTGCAAAGTGTCCTCCTACATGAAAAATGAGGCCACAATTCGATAGCTAAGCAGTAGGAATTTAAATCTCTTTTAATTTATAAATAGTATAATAACACAAAAATTATATATATATATATATATATATATATATATATATAGAGAGAGAGAGAGAGAGAGAGAGAGAGAGAGAGAGAAACCTGATTAGTTTGGTATGGTGATACATAGCAATTTTTTTCTTTTAGACAACACAATTATGAAATGAAAGTTTTCAATCCCATACCATGAAAACACTCCAACTTACACCATACAAAAAACATCACAAGTCAGTAACGTATTTTAAAATAATGTCTTGCAGTGCCGTCAATCTCTTACCAGAAATACTCCATTCCTGCAAGTAATGGGCTGCTTTAGTAAACTTGAAGCAAACTCGCAGGAAGCGCACTCATGATCAAGTTGTTCTGCAGCAACCGTATGTTATGTACCCTCCTTTGGTCTATGATGAGAAATATCATCAGCTCTATAAATTTAACGAGGCTTTTTTTGCCCCAAGTTTTCTAACAGTGCTATATAGTTACATCCACAGCTCAATCATAACGATCCAGGTAGCAGAGTTCCTCTGTGATTCACAAATCATTCTAAAAATAAATGAAGCAACTAAAAAAATCAGAGTACACTGTATAATTTGGCTCTCATTGAAGCTTTTCCTCTAGGGAATTGGTGTCCTCCATCTTCAACATATGAAGCAAGATATCAGCCCAAGAATCGATAGGACCAGGCAAGCACCAATGAACACAGTCATTATACAACACCACATTGGCGTTTGGCCAATGCCCGTATTTACTTGGGTGACCATCTGGTCTCAACAACATGGCTTGTGTTGTGTCCATCAATCTGAATTTCTTCCCCTTCATCTTCCCTTCTTTCTCTGCAACCTTAAACTCTTCAAGTTGGATCTTATACTGCTCTAAGCTTTGACCCTCCAACACGGTCTCGTTACTTCTATATGGCCTTGTCCTTGCACAATCACCTCCCTTGTTCCATTCCCCTCCTTCAAAATGAGAAGGTGCGAAAGTCCTAAGAATTGCCACCCCCTCGAAATTTTCTAGGTTGTTGATCGCTTTAAGAGCCGTTCTGAATGCCCTTTGATAGGCATATGTAAGTGGGAGTTCAGAAACATTTGGTATTCCGCAGTACCGGCAGCCGACTCGTTGGTCGTTCTCAAAGTAGACACTGATCCGGGCAAACCAGTGGCCGGCATTTAAGATGACGTAGTCGTATCTTTCAATTTCGGTGGTCCATTTCTCATCAGCTTTGTCAAGTTGAAGGTTATAGACTCCAGTATGGCTTGGACCATCTGCATCTGCTTCTTTCGTTGACACCAAGAATGGCGACCAATATGTTGCTAATGTAAAGTTGTAAGTTGTGTATTTGTACTTTTTGAAAGCTTGATCTGGATTATCAGATATATCGACAGGATATTCCACCTGAAGGAAAACAGAAAAGAAGATCAAGATTTTTGTCACTTTTATCATTCTCACTTCAATACATTTTAGATTAGTTTAATGCTAATTCGGGCACATGCAGTGGCAAGGGTGGTGTATAGCAAGAACACAGTTTATGCTAATTCAGTCATGTTTGTTAATGATTTAGTCAAATAAATCTTCTGAAGAACACAATTAACATTTTACAAATTATGAACCCATGTTACCGGGCTTGGGTTCTCAAACAATTTGGCACAATTCATTATTCTAAGTAATACGTTAATAGGAAAATCTCTTTGGATTTAGCTAAATAGTCATATTACAATATTGGAACAAATGAGACTTTCTGAGGATTAAAATGCAATATGGCAAATTTCATGTTGGCCCCCAATCCTGACAAACAAATTGAAACAAATTGAAACAGGGAAAATAATAATGAAATGACAAACAACTTTGTTGGACCATTAAAATGAGAATTGAATATATTAGTTTATAAGTTTCATTTTTACCCCAAAATAAAAGGAAAGCTTATTAGCTTCAAGAATTTGTAGTTAATATATTTTAATTGATAATGGTTAATGATTAGATTAGACTTGGCATCCAGTTCTTTGAACAATAGATGAGATTAAACGACGTCGTAAAGTGCCCTATCACATTTTGTACTCCCGAGGTTAGGATTTATTCCACGACCATCCAGGTCCCCTCTAAGCTAAAAAACTTTTACATTTCAAGTCCTCCATTTTACTGTTCATGATCAAACCTTTCCCATTATTCCTTCACATTGTACAACCTTTCACAGCTTCAGGCCGGAAAACACTACTCGTTGACCTATCAATGGCGTCTTCCATGAAATTTCAACTAAATCTTGAAAATTTCTAGCCTTAGGTAGACCAAATCTTCAATTAATCCTAATTTGTGCAGCTAATCCAAGCTAGAGCTTAGCAAAACTAAGATTTATAGCATGATATTGTATAAATAATAATTAACCATAGATCAGCAAGTACTCTGTGCAAACTGAAGTAAAATTAACACTAATTGTAGAGAAGATAATAGTACCCGAGCTAAAAGGCATATCAACGACTGCATTTGATTTCTTCCAACTGAATCACCGACAAGTGCCAACGATTTGTTCCTAACCAAATCCAAAAACTTAAACGGGTCGAAAATGGGTAGGTCACACCCATTAGGCTTCCACCTCCACTTCAAATAATCACTATCAGGTCTCCCATACTTCATACAATTTTGGTGTTCATGGATCGCATAACAGGTCATATTCGTGTAATATGGAGCATCCGGATTCCAGACCCATTCGCCGGTGAAGATATCGCATGTCTCCGGCTCTTTAATCTGTATCTTTTGCTCCTCTGCAGCGTGGTAATTGGGTGAAATTTCAGCGGGATGTTGGGTTGCTAAATCTGCTGGGTACCAATTAAATGGGTGATAAAGAGGAGTAATACCCAAAACGACAACCGCTAAAACTAAAAGTAAGAATATTCTTGGGGTTCTTTGGGTAGAAGTGGAGTATTTCCCAAAGTGAAGCTCCATTTTTGTTTGAAAATTTCTTCAATGGAGAGTTGAAAAGGAAAGTAGAGATGGGAGAAAGGAGTAAATAGAAAGTAAGGCGTTAAAAATACACAGTGTATGTAATGAAAAGGGGGACAGTTTGCACATGTATGTTGACTCTATGAACGTGTTATTCACATATTTTTAAACTTTAGTATTTTTTTTCTTGGTACTAAGTACTCTACTAATTCCTCTTCAATTAGCTGTAATTTGGATCCAAATCACTACAGATTCATGATTTAAAACCAGTAATTAGTACCATCTAGTTATAGAATGCACAAGTACATGTAAACTTTACTTTTACCTAGATACTTCCTCAGTAATGTTTATTTGTCTGCTTTACTATCTTGAAATATCAAAAAAAATTTGTTCAGTTTATGATATTTAGAACATAAATTCATTCTTATTATTAATTATGATTAATTTTTTATTATATTTTTTAAAATATTATATTATTTTATTTGAAGAAGAATTTAATAAAATTATTTTTATTATATACTACTTCTTAATTTTTATGTCAACTCAATAAGGAACAAGATAAACGAAGAGTAGCCAGGAGTTAGTTATTCACTCCTCTGTCTCAAACTTAAAATAAAAGTTTCCCTTTTAATATATTTCATACTAACTAAAAATTTAATAAGTACAATATACTTTAGTTTATTATTGTTGCTATATAATACAGTAAAAGTTTTTTAAAAATTAAGCACTATAAAGAAATATTTATTTAATATAAGAATATAGTTAAAAATATTAATTTATATCTCAAATTTCAAAAATAATAACTATTTTGAAATTTCTTTTTGAATTAAAGTAATATTTATTTTAAGATTAGGAGAGCAATGATTTGAGTAAAATTCTCTCATTAGTTTTTGCAAATTGTGAATCGTGTTATGGAACTTTTGTGTAGAAATTTGCGCAGTTTGGGTACTTCGTATGATTAGTTTGACATTATTTCATTAGTCAAATATCCAACTATATTAATGCTGTAATGCAAGAGTTTAAAATAGCACTAATTAGGCTGTTAAAAAATGTCTTTTAGCTCTGTCCGAAGCTTCTGGCGGATATGTGAAAAGTGAAACATAGGAGAAAAGCAAAATTTGGTGGTACAATGTGCAATGTCGTTGGTACCAGTGTCGGTGGGTTAGGTGGCTCATGTGTAACAATCACTAGTGTTCCAAATTTATTTATTGGGCATAACGTGTGGTCATTAGTTGTCTCCAGTATATACAGGTAATTGAGGACACGGTTTTTATTTTTTATTTATAGATTCATCCAGTAATATGTTAAATTAAATTTTCAAAGTAAAATTATTTAACGAATAACAAACAATCGAAGGGTTATTTTTAGGATAAGTAACCAAATATTAATTGCAATTCTTTTAATCAAATACAACTTGACGTTTGGCTTTGAAAATTATGAAAATAAAAGGAATTGTTTTATTTGGGATTTTAGAAGTTAGAGATGGCATTATTTTTGCAAATAATATTTAGCATTTGAATTTACTTTTTTTAAAATATGATTTGTACCCTCAATTTTTAAAAACTAGAAAATAATCTAATTTGACTAATTTATCTGAAACATATAATAAATTTGCTCTAATTTAGATAATATTTAAATAATTTCATAAATTAAGTCTCATATACAAGCTACTACATACTATTTTAAATAATTTTTTTTACTTTATTTGAAAATTTTTAAAGTGACTCTAAATATCAAAATTATATACTAGTATTTGCAAATATACTTCCTTTATCTCTTTTTTCTTTGTGGAGCAATTATCCCTTTCTACATAAAAAGAAGAAGAAATAAACAAGAAGATACTAATAAGTAACACATCACAAGAATTTAACCAAAAAAAACCCTCTTTTTTCAGATAATTCTAAGAGACGAGATTTTTTTTCACAAAAGTGATTAATCTCTCATTTCTCTTTTTAACAATTCTACCAAGAAATCATTCCAAGCATCAATTGGTCCAGGCAAACACCAATGAACACAATCATTAGGCACCGTAACATTTGGATTAGGCCATCGACCATATTTACTAGGATGACCATCTGGTCTCAACAACATAGGTTTTGTTGCATCAAACAACCTAAATTTTAACCCTCTTCTTCTCCCTTCTCTTTGTGCAATCTTTAATTCATCCAATTGAATTTTATAAAACTCCAAATTATAACCTTCAAGTACCTTTTCATTCCTCTTAAACGGTCTAGTCCTTGTACAATCTCCTCCTTGATCCCAAGGCCCGTTCTCAAAATGCGACGGTGCAAATGTTCTCAAAAAAGTTACACCTTTAAAGTTTTCGAGGCTATTAATAGCCCGAAATGCCGTACGAAAAGCCCGTCGATAGCTGAAATATGATGTTACATGGCTAACGCTCGATTGCGGACAGTAGAGGCAACTGACAAGGCGACGATTCAAGTGAAACATTGTTGGACGGAAAAACCAATGACCAGCAGAAATAATCACATAATCGAAACCTTGGATTTGGTTCGTCCAGAATTCATCGAATTCGTCAAGATACAATTTGAAGGGTTGTGCAACATTCGGGTCAATTTTTCCAGTTTTTACCAAATAGGGTGCCCAAAACATGGAAATGTTGAAGTCGTACTCTTTGTATATCCAACGTCTGTTTTCGTCTTGTGTTACTGAGACATCCTCTGGATAGACAACCTGAAAGAAAAAAAAAAGTTTCAACATATGAACCAAAGAAACTGTCTTTTACCATGACTTTTTAATATGCAATACGTCAGGTTTATGTTTAACTTCTTGTGTTCCTCAAAGACCAAACCTTAAACTTTGGCAGTATTTTTGAGGATTCGATTTACTTAATGTAGAATGTCTATTTAAGATCATTCAAGTTCCTATTGGGGCGGTTATAGGATGGTCATCTATAGGTGGTAGATAGGGATAGGGTGGGTGATACCAAGGGCGGATCCATGTGTTGGGTTTCGCGTACTCAAGCAACCATTGACTTTGAAAAAATCTGTGTATTCATATAAAAAAATCAAAATGGTATAAATGAAGATTAAGCATTCATTGAATAAGAAATTTGGTTCTTTGCGCGTTGCTAAAGTTTAGGGTGCGCGTTGCTAAAGTTTAGGGCAAGTTGCCAAATGCAGGTTCGTATCCCACTGGTAACACATATTTTTTTCCTTAAAGAAAATGAGCACCCACTGTCTAGCAATCCTTGATCCACTTCTGGGTGATACGGCCCACATTGTGATCAACCTTCGTACATGTGGGCTGAGCTTAGAGCGCATGAAACTCTCACTACCTTGTAAGAGCATTTTGTGTTAAAGGTCGATAGAACTTGAAATGACAAAATGAATTGAGTTAGAATTAAGGATTATTTAATGAAGTCATGATCAAGATTAAAAACGGATATTTCCTTGGGCGTATGTAACATGGATCAGCGATGAACTTACCCTGGACAAGAGACATATCAATGACTGCATATGATTTCTAGCAACAGAGTCTCCAACAAATGCAAGAGACTTGCCTCTAACAAGTTCCAAGAATTGAATAGGATCAAATATTGGCAACTCACAAGCATCAGGTTTCCACCTCCATTTCAAGAAGTCAGTATCAGGCCTTCCAAATTTCAAACAATTTTGATGTTGTTGAATAGCATAACATGTATCATTTGTATAATAAGGTCCTTCTGTATTTTTCATCCATTCCCCTGAAAATAAATCGCAGGATTCTCTATCTGATACTTCAGATGACAAACTTCTAACATCGCTATTACCCAGTGTTTTCTTCTCATGATTTTCTGGGACGACCTTAGAGACCGCGAAGTCACGTTGATGATGTCCTGATTTTTTTCTAGCATTTTGATTATGTCTCTCGTGTCTTTTTCTAGGTTCAGGTAGTACTTTTTTATCTGTTATGTCACTTTTGGTCAAAAATTTCATACTTTGCTCATCTTTTTCAGGTAATTTCTCGGGGTTTTCTTTTATTTCTTGTTCTTCTTCTTTCTCATCTTTTTCAAGTAATTTCTCTGGTTTTTCTTTTATTTCTTGTTCTTCTTCTTTCTCATCTTTTTCAGGTAATTTCTCTGGCTTTTCTTTTATTTCTTGTTCTTCTTTTTCAGGTAATTTCTCGGGTTTTTCTTTTGTTTCTTGTTCTTCTTCTTTTATGGGGACGTTACAAGGTTGCCGGGGCACGTCCTCCACGGGACATGGATGATTAACTTGCAAATCATTATGCAAATGATCAACAACTTGAATTCTATCTTCTGAAGTAGAAGAAATAACTTCTGAATTTTTCTTTTGAGAAGAATAACGTATAGAAGTTGGATAATAAATAGGAATAACTGTGAATAGGATGGTAATGCCAATAAGAGGAGCAAGTTTTGGTGTGGTCTTTCTTCGTGTTTGTGGTTTCCCTATTGGAAGTTCAGAGGATTGGAACTTCATGGAGAAAATTTTGTAGGGACAATAAGCAAAACAAAAAATAAATTAACTCAAAAATTATAAAGAAGAAGAAGAAAGAGAGAAAAAAAAAGAGAGGTAATGTGAAGAAAAAATTAAAGAAAGAGAGTCTCTGAAATACACGCATATTGCGCTAAATTCATTAACAAAGTGATGGTCATCTCTTTACCAAAACTTAGTATAACACCATATGTGCCAAAACAAGATAAAACATTAATGTTGTTATTACAATATATAGCATTGAATCTAGTACACATTTCTTTATGGGATACTTATTTTTTTTTATAACCTTGAGATTCTATTAGGTATATCTCTTCCATCAATTTTGGCATGAATAATGTTGCTTATCAAAGCTTAGACAAATATTTCTCTCTCCATACATATGAATTTCCGGTTTGCAAGGAAAGATTGAAGGCAAAGAAAAGGAAATATGGATATATCTGCAAGTAATTTATATTCCCAATAATTTTACTGACCAACTTATTTGATATATATAATTTGGCATGATTAGTAAGAGAAGAGTTAAGAATATGAGCATTACTCAAGTTTATAACTCTCTCCATTGTTTATGTTTGATTTGACATATTCCTACACGTGGTAATTTGATGGATTGGGTCAAATTTAAATGGATCATAATGAGTTAAAATTCAACCCAATTCGAATGTGGTTGGATCAAAATGGGTTGAAACTTGGACCTACTAATAGGGGACCATCAATTGTTAAATGAATCAAGACTGACTTCCAAGCAAAGTCCTATTCTCAGTTTACAATTCATGAATTTCACATGGTCATCATACACATACTGAGACAGTAAACAGTCATTTTTTAGTACTATTTGGTTATCAAAGATGACTACTGTCTACAGGTTGCAGTGAATAAAAGTAAGTTGTTTTCCTAGAAAACAAGTTAAATAAGTAAATTTAAACTTTCAGGATAATATACAAATTACGTCTTATTGCAGGATATATATAACTAATATTTGTACTCTTTTCTATACTTTCCGTGCCATATCTAGTCTTTCTACTAATGGGTTTTGAGTTGAAGGTTTTAGGAAATAGTCTCTCTATTTCTATGAAGTAGCGGTAAGGTCTGTGTACAATCTTCCCTCCCCAGACTCCACTTGTGAGATATCACTGGGTATGTTATTGTTGTTGTTCTATACTTTCCGTCTAAACAATCAACTCCATAGCTCCATAAGCAATACTATATAGCTGAGATAATACTGAACACTCTCCATCCCCATGATAGCTCTTTGAATAATTGATGCATAACTAGGCATGGTAATGGGGAGGTGCGGAATGAGTTGAGCTCAACCCACAAATTTTCTAAACTGCCCCATACTACCTTGTCCCATATAGACTCACCATGCGTAAGTTTTTAAGTTTTTTTTTTTTGGTTTAATTGAGTTTATTATAAAAAATAAAAATTCATAATTTTTTTTTATTTTTCGCTAATTAACAATTCAACAACTAATTACCTATTCTAGTTAATATTTCAATAATTGTTTCTTAATTATTAATTAATAGTTTATAATTAAAATTTTAACGACTAATAATTTATCGGACATGTCTAGTTTAAATTTTAAGGAAAAAAGTTAAAATTAAAATCAATGTTTAATATAAAATATTTTTAATTTTATTACTTACAAAGACTTCATTTTTTTCGAGTTCTTATTTGATTCCTACCAATAAACCGGCTCGCCCCGCATTAATTTTAAAAGTAATAACTTTTTCCACATAACTTTAAATCCACCTTGTCCCGCATAGCTCTAAACCCACCCTGCATTCGCCCCGTCCACTCCATTGCTATCCTTGCGCATAACTGAAAGAATAATCATGAAAAGACGTGAATGGCCAAAGTTATGGTGAGGAAGCTGTTTGCCTCCTTCATCACTGATAAGTTCCTTCACTTTCTTTTCTTTATCATTTTTTTCTTCTCATTTTTGTATTTTTCTTCATGTCTTATGGAATCTCATCTGTACTTGTCATGAATTCTAGTGCCATATTCTAATATTAAAACTTCTTTTGTGAGAAACTAATTAACTCTCGCTATCACAATAAGAAGAAAAAACAATGCAAAGTACAATTTTTATAACCACATGAAACCAAATATTCAAGAATGACTAGGTTAAAGGGACAACAAATCAGAATATAAAAGAAAAAGAAGCTTGATTAGGTCACTCTAGTGAAACTAGAATTTATATTTTATGAGTTTAACATTTAAGACTTCTGATCATATCTAATATCTACTATTTACTATAATTTCAATGGTTTTTTATAAAAACTTATGCACCGTGGCAAAAGTATTGGGTTCATAAGGATCTGATACCGAACAAGTGTGTCGGCCTTTAGGTGATTGTGATAGGCTGATTTATAGCAGTAGAATATTTCAGGAAACAACAGTATGTGCGTAGTATTTCTAGAAGTAATAATGTTTTATACACAAAATAACAAACAGTTCCACAACAATATCATTGAATGTCAAGTCTTTTCCAGCAAAAGGAAAGGGAAAAAAAGAACCGCTTAGCATTGTAACCCATGCCCAAGTGTTGAGCCCGAAAGTAAGGTTTGGTACATTATATTGGTTTAATGTAAAAATTATTATCTTTCGAAAAAATCATAATTCTTCAATGTAAAAATTTATTTGCTTTCAATATAATATAAGTAATCAAATAAATATAATATAAAATATAAAAAGTATATTAAATTAATTTTTATTAGAGTGTTCAAGCACTATTTTAGATAGATTGGAATCACATCATTTATCATAATAGTTATTTATTTTTTTTAAATAATTTAATATTTTAAAAATCAATGAAATAACTCAATAGACGTTAACAAAACTCTAACCGCCTCATTTCTAATTAAACGATACTTTAGCCTGTTTTAATCATTCGAAAAAGTAACAATCTTTCACAACAGCACAACACTTCAAAAAAGCTACAATCTTTCGGAAAAGTCACAATCCATCAAAAAAGTCATAATTTTTTGAAAAAATCACGGCTCCTTGAAAAAGTTATAACTTTTTGAAAATCCTTCGAAAAAGACACAATCCGTCAAAAATGTCACAAACCTTCAAAAAAATCATAACCTTTTGAAAACGTTATAATTCTTTGAAAAATTTACAACTTTTCAAAAAAATGCCAACTCTTAGAAAAAGTCAAAATCTTTTTAAAAAAATCACAATTCATATCTCTTCAAAAAAATCATCACTTTTTTAAAAAGTCGCAACTCTTTAAAAAAGTCATAACCTTTAAAAAAAGTCACAATCCTTCAATGTGAAAAATTATCCACTTGTAAAATATATTAAATTGATTTTTAAGTTAGAGTATTATAGTAATCTCTTTAGAAAAATCACAACCCTTCGAAAAAGTTAAAACCTTCAAAAAAGTCATAATCCTTCAGAAAAGTAATAATCCTTCGAAATAGGCATAACTCTTCAAAAAAGTCATAACTTTTCGAAAAAATTATAACTCCTTGAAAAAATCACAATCTTTCGAAAAGTCACAATTTTTCAATGTGTAAATATATTTGCAATATAATATAAGTAATAGAATAAATATAATATAAAATATAAAAGGTATATTAAATTAATTTTTAAATTGAGAGTATTAGTAATAATATTCAAGTTAGAGTGTTCAAGTACAATTGACAAATCAATTATATCAAAAAATAATATTATAATACAAAAATACTATTAAAAATAACTAAAACTTTGGCAATATTACATTAATAGAAATTTTTGTGATAAATTAATAATACTAAATTTTTTAATATAAAAAGAATTCAATAACTTTGAATAAAATATATGAGTTAACTAGACTAAATGATGACTAATAATTCAACTCGATGACTCAAAAAATTGTTCTTCTCAATTTAAGACCTCTATATTACAAATTATCTAACAATTTTGTAATGTATATTGCAATTACAAGATACATTCCATCAATCATACCATTTTCTCCACCTTTTTTTCCTTCTCCTTCTTCACCTAGTTATAAAGTATGAATTCTATTCTCATTCACTTTCCTAATTTCCGTAATCTTGACCAAATGTGTTAGGAATAATATTTTCAGAAGAAATAAAATAAGCTATGGAATTCAACAAAGGAGGAGTCAACGTCTTTTTCTTAATCCATATATAACTGAAATCTGCGTGGTCCACTTTAAAAACTGTTAAAATGCCTTCATTGCATGATATCCAACCGTTATCATTCACATTATCTCCCTTACTTGGCTTTTCTCCAAACGTCACCTAAAACCAAATTAACACCACCACCACCACCCTCCCCAATTAAAAAAAAAAAATCTACTTTCTTATCTGTAAAAAATTCAAAGATTACAGTAATTTTTGTTTTTGGTAAGACAACTACTATAAAAGCAGCCTCTTGTTTTACATTCAATGCTTACTAATATCACCCAAATTCCTTTTTAGCCTTCGGTCTACTGCCTTGGTATACTTTATTTCTCTCTGTTTTCATGTCTTTAGTTTTTGTGTATAATGATTTTGGGATTGGTGATACTTATAAGTCACACTATTTGTTTTGCAGGGTGCTGTTAATTAATTGAGAAGAAAATGATGGGGTTTGAGAGACTAATGGTGAATTTGAAGACGAAATTGAGGAGGTCCCTGAAAATGAAGGAATCATACGACAAGATTGAGAAGAGCGAAAGCATGAGAGTGGAGATTAGGAGCAAGAAGGCTCGTAAGCTTATTGAACAAACTCTTAAAATTGCTGATTCCCCCAAATCCAGAAGTTATCCTTTCTAGTAATCTGTTTAGTACTTTGTAAGCACAAACTTCCTCCCAACTTTGATAAGAAATGAAATTAAATGCAGAAGTTTAGTGGAAAATCTATCCTCTTCTCTTCTAATTTTCTCTCTCACACACACACAGAGAGAGACACAAATCTTGCAAGTGCAAAACAGGGACACATGGACTAGAAGTAATGGTTGAGACACATGATTCAATACTTAGTCAATACTGACTCTCTCGATATGATTTCACATGAAGTAATTGTATAAAAAAGTAAAAAGTAGTAAGAGTTCTTCATTTTGCTTGAAGTTGAAACCTTCGATTACAGATGTTTTATGTCAAATTCTGTTAGTTTACAAAATAGTGACAATTCACAAATTAGTGAACTAACATTCATTGCACCTCTCTCAATGGATTAAAGCAGAGAACGGTTTGGCTATTTGGTGTTTTCTGGCCTGTTTGGCCTAAAATTTCACCTCCTTCTACTTTCCGGAGTATTCTCCAGCAAGATAGAGAAGTGTGTGTTTGTGTTTTGGGGTGGGTGGGAGAGGGGGGGTGTTGGGATCTCTAATGCTTCAACTGTATCAATTTCTCCTATTTCCCCTAATGGAGATTAATTTGTGCAAATCAGACAAGAGTACAGTAAGGAGAGGTGGTGGTGGTGGTGTTCATTGATCTCGAGAAG
>JAOTQJ010000049.1:24585560-24602261 GCA_025642045.1 Solanum sejunctum | reverse complement strand
GGGCATTAATAAATAGTTAGAATAACATTGGAAAAGCTAAAAAAAAATAGATTTGATTGTGAAATTATTTATTCAAACTGATCATCTTTTGGACCCATGAATCAAGTTGTCTGTATATTGATACTCTATCGATATGTGTTTATAATATTGTGTTAGTTATATCATATCAGTATCTTTTATGATACTCTATCGGTATCATATAGGATAGATGTTAACTCCAGCATAATGTCAGCCTTCGAATTCTAATAGTACAGAATAGGAGACATTAATAGTAATTAATTAGAGATGCTGAAATGTAAAGAGGTATATAAATATAAATATAATTCGAACAAATTTAAGCCCAGATGTTATTGTGCCGGGCTGGGCTCAACGTAGCCCCTTATGTCTAGGGCCCATGTGATTCTAATTCGGACAAATTTGAGCCCAGATGGATTGGCTGGGTTTTTTAATTTAGAAGGCTCTGTCACAAACCACGACCCATTAAGTGAGTCTGATGAGCCAGACTGGGTTTATGGAGGGTTGAGTTTATTTAGAACCTGGACCAAATAGGATCTTTATGGGAATAATTATATTCATTGAAAAAAATTATTTAAGTGAAAAATTGTCTTTTTTAAAAAAAAAAACTAAAAAAGGCCATTCAGATTTACAAAATATAGTCATTCGACTATTTGGTTCACAATTTGACTATGTGTATTGGCACTTTAGCCTTTTTCTTTAAGTCTTTTTTAAAAAATAAATCTTTTTCTTTTGTGTTTCTTTGGCTGTGGCCTTATCCTTTCTGGTTTTTTTAAAATAAATAGTTTTTTTTTTGTTGTGCTATGTTAAAGTAATTTTTTTGTTATTTTTTTTAAAAAGCTTTATACACATTTATACAGAATTGATACGTGAAAAAAGTTTTTTTGAAAAAAGAAAAAGTTAAACTTTTCTTTGTTAGCACTACCAAAAGAAGGGAAAAAAAAGAGCCTAATGGCCTTGGACTGATTTGAGTTACGTTGAATCTATAATTTTTTTTATTTTCTTTTTCTTTTTAGAAAAAGAAAGATGGACTACTTTTTTTATATTTTTTTATATATTAATAAAATTATTTTAATTTTTTTCTATTTGATATTTTGTATTCGTATCGAAAAGTGGAGATTACTTCCAACATAGATGGCTTCGTACTGGGGAGATCCAAATCACTATGCAATAGGACCTCACTCGTCTCATTTTTTTTCACTCTTTCTTTTTATTCCCCAGAAACAAGTGTTCAAACATTCATGTTTTTTTCCTCTAAATATATTCCAAAAATATGCCTAAAGCTGTTAATATATTTTTCATCCCTCCTCTTTTATTCCGAAAAAGTCCCTAATGCCACTTACTTGTTATATATCGGCAATTTCTCATACACAAAAATTTGAGTCCAACCCCCACAAGAAAAAAGAAAAAAAGAAATTCCACAATGGAATGGTCTTATGATTGAATGGTGGCATGATTAAGATATGCAATTCCACTTCTTGTTAGTTGCTAATTAATAAGAATCAGAGTTTTATTCATTTAAAGGTGATTAGATAAATATTTTTTATCAAAAATTTTTTTGAATATATAGGTTAAATATAGATATTCTGATATATATCAATTGTTGAACATCCGCAATACAGAAAAAATATGAACACCCTTTTGTGACCTCTATAACTAGGCTCTTTTTCCATAATCTATTAATTGACGGCTATAAAGACGGACACGAGATTAAATATGCATCTCCCACTTCCTGCTAGTTGCTAGTAATGCCTCATCCCAAATTCCATTAGTTCATCACTTTTCTTTCTACATGCATATTAAGATTTTTTTTTATTCGATGTTCGATATTTATATTAGAATTTGATTATATTTAGATTCGTATCGTGTAGAATTTTATTTGAAAAAAAATACTCCCTACCAATGATTTTTTCATTCTCAGCGCTCGAATACGAGACTCTTATTAAGGGAGAAGAACTTAATTTGCTGCATCATATCCTTTGATGGTGCATATTAAAAATTCATATCACCCCTAAAATCTTGTTATGAAATTATATAAATAAATCTAAACATTTTTAAAAAGAATTACTTACAAAGATAATATGCAAAAAAATTAATTAATACTTTCATGATTTAAAAATAATTATTTTTTTTTATAAAATGAATAACTAAGATGGAATAGAAAGAGTAATTATTATCTTTTGCTAGTTGCTAATAAAAGGCTCTTTTTCATAATCTATTATTGGCGGGGTATAAGCACGATATGCTTAATTATTTAACATCTAAACTTTCCTATTCCATTTCCTTTGGCAGGTGAGGATATAGTGCGGTTATTAGTCATAATAAAGCAAAGGCTTCTATGTGTACACGTTTTAGATAATTAATTTTTATGTTCTATTTTTTGAAAAGTTAATTATTTAAATTTTGATTAATATTTTAAGAAGTAAGTTGTCGTTGTGTCAATATGAGAAGAATTATAATATATAATAATTTTTTGTATAGTTTATAAATATTAAAAATTGAATTTAAAACATTAAATTGATCTCAAATTAACTTTAGAGAATGAAACGTGACAAGTAAAAATAAACGATGAAAATTATTAAGTTAAATAAAATACATACAAGTCAATACTACATGTTGTCTCAAATTTGTTACACACATATTTTCAATGGGAAGTTGAGACCAAAATTTGTCTTTGACTCAGCAACACGATAATTTTCTTCTCGTGTTCGATCTTATCGTGGAATTTTATTAATTTTTGAGCTTTGAAAGCATTACTATCATTGACTTTTTCAAGGAAATTAATGGTGGTGACTAATTTTTCTACATATTTCTCAATCAAAGCGACAATTCTTATTGGGATAAGAACGAGATTAACGTAAGGACGTATTATACAAGTATATACTATATATTACTTCCTCTATCTTAAATTAATTAAATTTTTAAGAATTTTTTTAAAGGTCAAAATAGTTGAATTTTTCAAAGTTCAAGATGAATGTTTGAAACTTTTTTCATATTTGCTCTCTCATTTATTGAATTTTTATATTTTCTAAGAAATAATTACAATATATATTTATGATTTTAGAAAGGATAATAGTGAAAAGTATGATGTAAAGTTTATCTTGGAATATTTTTCTTAATATATGTATATTACCTCATAAATTTATTTAATATAAGACAGAGAGAGTACTTTTTATAATCAACTTAATTCTTTCAAATAAATTTTCATTTAATTAATTTCCTACTCTAAATAGTATTCTGTTGTAATTCTTTCTTCTATTTGGTCATTACTCACGTTTCCATTAATACTTTGTTTTTTCTTTTCTAGAAATGTAAGAATGTCCATGTTGTTGAATCTTTGAATAATTTAAGGAAGACAAGGAGACAACGTTAGTTTAGCTTGGAAACTCGAAGAATATATATCTTTAAAAATGGATATTCCACCGACAATTAATATATATCTTGTAATCTTTGCTGTGTTTTTTTTTTTTTTTTGCTAATTACTGACGTGTATCCTCCATTTTTTTTTAATGTAACAATAATGTGGAAGTTGTTGTATTATTTTAATTAAGGAAATCTTATCTTTGGATTTTTATTTTGAAGTAAGACAGCTTTGAGAAAGTCGGTGTATCTGTTTGCCGACAACATTAATTAATTTTTGTCATATGAGTTGTTGTGAAGTAGGATTGAAGAAGTGGTTTTAGCGTGTAAATTGCAATTTAGACGTTTAATCAAAATAACTATCTGATTAATTAAGGAAACAGAACTGAGATTTAGTTAACCTTCCACTTTAATTACTTTGTATAAAAGCAATGTTCATAAAAAGGTTTATACAACTTAGTCTGTTCGTTCATTTTTATTTGTTACTATTTCACTTATCGAAGTTAAACTATATGAATTTTGATCAACATTTTAAAATATATTTTTTAATCATATTAATATAAAAAAAATTATGACTTATAGTATATTTTTTGGTTCACTTTCACGCAGTCTACTGCTTTCTAATAACAATTCGCTTGTGATATACATACAAACTAAAATAAATAATAAGTTTTGGTTAAAGAATAAAGGAGGGGTATTATTTTTATATATAGATATGAATTATTATGCGTATAACGGAAGTATTCTCCAACCTTGTAATACAGGAGCAGATACAAAGGAATGATGTTACATGTCTTGATGAAATGTCTGTTATCTAGTAGCTCCTCTGGTCCCTTTGTATTTATCAAGTATGATACAACATTTTATTTTACATATTTAATTTAATGAATGGAGAAAGAATTATTGTTATTTTTTAAATTTTTTTATTATTATTAAATAATTATTTTTTAGATTAGTCTTGGATATACCTCACAAATCAAAAGGCTTGAAGGGATGAGTATTGACTAAATTTTATACGAAATTCATTTATCTCATTAACTATTATTAACTATTAATGTGAGAATTTTATCTTTTTTCAACATGTACTCTCTTCTTTTCATTTTAATTACCATGTTATGTTGTTCAAGAGTAAATTTAGCTAATTTTTAAAATTAAATTAGATTGTATTATTAATATTTTAAAATAAAAAATTAAATATTAAGAACTATATAAAAAATTATATAAATTCGCAATATTTTTTATATTAATATGTTAAAATGATAGTGGTTAAAATTGATTTATTTGATTATCAAAAAATAACTATAAAAAGTTGTAATCATTGTGTCACACTATTACAAGAAATGGTCCTTTTCTTCTATTAGTGATTGATTGTGTCTATTTTATACATTTAATTAGTGGTCCAAATTTAGAAATACGTACACAAAATAAATTGTTTTTGTTCAAAAAAGAAGAAAAGGTAAATAAGTTGTCCAATAATATGCAAAGTTGAACAAACACCATCAAACATCATTTTTTACGATTTGGCCTAGATAAGGAAAATTCGATTCCATAAAGCAGTCGTGCATTTTGAAACGTAAAATATTTGTTTGTACAAAGAAAATATATATAATTTGATGCATCGTATGCAGTAAATCTAGTCAATTTTAAATCTAAGAATTGATTAAACAACTAAAAAGCAACTGTAAAGGAAGACTGATACTTTATTATTAGGGATTATTTTATGAAACGAATATGAGTATCAAATGAACGAGTTAGGTTGAAATTCATAATATTAAAATGAGTTAAAGTAGAAATTAGACTGAGCCGTTGAAGTAAAAGTTGGGTTGGATTATGAACAGCAAAATTTACTTTGGACTCAAATGAGTTGAAATCTGAATTAGGTCATGACCCGCTCAATCTCAATATATATTTTTTATTTTTATCAATCTTGGTTGGAGCCAAAGATTCACTGTTTTTGGCTTTGGGGTAATGATAGAATAAAGCAGAATTACTCTTTAAACTGTCTGCGTTTCTTTCAATTGTGAAGTAACAGTTAGTCAATGCAACTTTTGACGCTTATTATGGGTCATCTGGAAACAGTTTGCGCTATGTTTTTAAACATAGGGTCAGGCTGCGTATATCCGACCTTCCCTTACCCCGCAATGGGTGGGAGTCTTTGAGGCATTGGGGTAATGTTGTTGTTGTTGTTATTATTTATTTTTTAAATTATAATTTAAATTTTAGCTCAAGAAATAAAAATAAAAAGTTACAATTAGATAGATAAATCATAAAAAATATAAAATAGATAGAAAACATATATTACATCAATGCAAGTAAAAACTCTTAAAACAAGCCGAAACTGGAAAAAATTGGCCTCAATTGAAAATTCTTATAAAATGAGTTTAAGACTTGAACGAACTAAGAGTGAATTCAATTCATATCTTAAGTTAACCTTATAAAATTTTGAATGAAATTAGACACATTATTTTTATTTGGATTTATTTTTAACACTATTAGATGTACGGATTGTCTACATACATTCTTAGTAAGTAAAACACTCCACTTTACGACTTGCAACAAATTGTTTGGTTTTTTAAATCATGTTGGCTATTTCTGTTTTATAAATTTTGTACAGAAAGCCTGAATGATGTCTGATTTTTAATTTGTTAGACAATTACATTTATATAATTAATTAATATTATTCTTTTGTCAATTTAATAAAAAAAAATGGGTCGTGATTTTTTTTATACTTGTTACTGTAATATAAATAAATCTTTTTGAGATATCATTACTATATCTCAATTGCAAATACCTACTAGTTAATTTATAGTCTACACCATGAAATTAAAATGAGATTATTTTGTCATCCTAAGAATGACTAATGTTGATCAAATTTGAGTGGAACTTTTACAATATATTATTTTCTTTTGCTAACAACTTCTTAATATGTATATATATTACTATAAAAAGAAGAAAGATACAATTTATAAAAGACAAAGCAAAAAATCTACGCAAAAATTATTGGGAATCCCAATATTACTCATATTCATAGGTAAAATATATCATTAAAACATCAAAAACAAAATATCAAGTTAAATATTTGGTATGACAAATATATGTACCTAACAATTTAGGTATTCAAACGATATTTCACCATCTTACACTATTAAGTCGATCAAATAGGTTCAATTTCATCTATTTGAGCTTGTATTTCTCTCTTCAAACTTATCCTAACTACTCACAAACATAATCCAATATTACTTTTATCATTTTAAAATATTTGTATTTATTAACATGAGATATATTTTCCATCAATTTCGGATAGAGCAAAAGATTGACTATTTTTTTGCCTTGGAGTATGATGGAATAAAGCAAAATGACTCTTTAAACTATCTGCGCTTTTTTCATTCATGAAGTAGCAGTTAGTCAATGCAACTTTCGACGCTCCTCATGGGTCATCTAGCAACAACCGCTTTATGTTTTTAAACATAAGGGTTAGGCTGTGTACATCCGACCCTCCCTCACCCCGCAATGAGCGGGAGCCTTTTGAGGCACTAGGGTATGTTGTTGTTTGTTATTAACATGAGATATACATAAAATACATATGTTCAAAGGTTAGTAGAAATGAAAAAAATTCAACGATTTTATAAAGACGTTACGTTTTGAAAACATATAAATTAAGAAAATAAAATAATTTATAGTATTATTGATTAAAGAATAAAAGTTTCCTAAAAAATTATATGAAATAGAGTACTATTTACTAGTTAGGAATTACTTAGGCGAACTCTTAGGTAATAATTTACTTAAACATCATTATCCCACTATTTAAAGAATGAATTTTTTTCTCTGATTTGTTTATGTTTATTGCTATACATTGGCATGTTGATTAGTTGTCCACTACAGCCAATATGCAAAATTAGAAGCATTTAAATTTCACCGAATCCATTGGCCCTCCACACATAGGTGTGTCCACGTAAGGAAATAAATGCTCTCGTTGTATTTTATTTGACATGTTTTTATTTGATATAATATATATATAAGAAAAATAAAATTTATAGTATGAAATTATATTTAATATTTATGTGCTTGAAATTTATTATGAATGACAAAAGATATTGTTTGAAGTTAATTTTTTTTCTTAACTATAATCAATTTTTTTTTTTTTAAAAATGGATAAAATAAGGTGCTATCAAATAGGACCGAGGGAGTAAACATCAACAACAATTACAAATCCAGTAAAATTCTACAAGTGAGGTTTGGAGAGTGTAGAGTGTATGCTGATCTACCAATACCTTATGAAGATAGAAAGGTTATTTTCGAAATACCTTTGACTCTAATACATCAGCCCCAATAGAAGAAAAACAATAGGTATAAAATTATAACTAAAACGAAGAACAATTACAATTCAATGTGAAAAAAATATAATAAAAGTAACTAAATAATTGACGAGCAAAATGAAGGTTGTAAACTTCCGCTATGTCGGGGACTAGACAAAGGTCCAACCAAAAGAATATGTTGTCACAATCTTAGAAATACAAGAGGTTATTTCAAGATTTGGACCAACCCATATTTATTTAAATGGATCAGTCATATTTTCTAAATAGATAATTATTGGTTGATTTATTTTTAGAACTGGCACAAATATGGTCAAAATGAGTAAATATGAGTATTCATATAGACCCGTTCATATTTGACCACATTTATATTTACTTATATTTTATATAAATAAATTATAATTCAATCTATTTTAGCTCAATTCATATTCAATCAAATCAATTATTTGCCACCTCTATTGCTAATCACATGGGATCAACTTTAAGGGGTCGTTTGGTGTGAGTGATAAGGAAAGGTAATCGTCGGATAATTTTTTAGTGGTCGTTAATTATTTATTTGGTTGCATAGGATGGGATAACTTGTCCCGGTATTAACAATTAGTCCTGGGATAAGTTATCCCTTCTGTGAAGTGGAATAATAATCCTAGGATAACTTATCATGGGATAAACATGTGAAATAATAAAAATAACCCCCTTAAATTCTCTTTTATACAATATTTTTATATTTATGTATATTATCATATTTTAAAATAATATTTATCATAATATTCATAACCTTGACTAATCATTGTTTTTATATATTTTTTATTAAAAGAATTATATTTCATAAATACAATTTTTATTTATGAATATATTATAAGTTGAATTTGTTTGTCTAATACTTATGTTTATTTATATTTTGATTTCTCTTAAAATCTCTCTCTCTCTCTCTCTTTATATATATATATATGGAAAACTTAAAATGAAACTTTTATTTTAAAGCTAAATAAGATGAAATTTTTTATTTTAGGCTAAATAAGATGAAAATTTTATTTTTAAGCTAAATAAGATGGACGTTTTATTTTTAGACTAAATAAGATAAAAATTTTATTTGTTTAAGTTAAATAAAATAAAAAGTTCATTTAAAGCTAAATAGGATAGAAGTTTTATTTTTAAGTTAAATAAGATGGAAGTTTAATTTTAAAAAACATATGGCATAATCATGAAAATGCATATATATATATATATAAGCTAAAATTTATTTTTAACAATGAACAATTAAAGCTTACAAAAAAATTTTTAAAAAAGAAGCTAAATAAAGTGAAGGCTATCTTTATAAATAAATATTTTATTCTTATAAATTGTATCATGAATAATAATTTAAATATGTCGAATCAAACAAATAATAAAATTTACTTTTAATATAATTAATCCTAATATAAATTATCTTATTATAATTTATCTTATCATAATTTATATCTAAATCAAACGATCCGAGAATTTCTCTCAAGTGAGAGAGTAACAATATGTGAATATGGAGAAAAAAGTACTCTATATATTTCTTACTAAAAAAAATGGAAAACTAAAAAATTAAATGATTCCACGTGGCTGTAGGGACCAATCCGACACACTGCTGATTGTACAAATTTTATCCTTTTTTTCTAAGTACACTGCTAATGAGTAATGACGCCAATGCCACGCCAAACATAGTCACGGCTGTATCCCACCATTTATTTAGCACATTAAATTCCACATGCACTATACGCGCGTAATACTCACGTAGTGTTGTCATTAACGCAATTTTCCGCGTGTGTGTTTCCCTACATTTCCGTTTATCGAAATCCAATCGCCATAGAATCTGAATCACGTGTTTGAAGGGATCATGAGATAAAAATTTAATTCAGAAAAGGAAAATTCATAAAACGTTGAAATATAACAAAGGAAAAAAAAAAAGAAAAAATTGCATTATTATTTCATATAAGGAAAAGGAAAAGGCTTTTATACTAAACGAATCTTGACTTTGACCATTGAAACTCTATAAATAACATGCAACATTTAAAACGTTACACATCCTTTAGAATTTATACAAGAGAAAAAAAATATTGTGAATTTATTTCAGTTTCATGGCAAACAAGGTAGTATGTCCAAAGCTTTTTCGTGATCTCCGACGTTTTGCTCGGAGCCTAAACACGGCTCCGACTGTCCCTCCGATGAATTTCACCGGAAACTATGATGCTACAAATGTAACATCACCGACGTTACACCCCACGGATCAAATATTAGTTGGTCCAGAGAAAAAAGTGATCAATTTTGATGATGTTAAGGAGTTGTTTACGGGTGTGTCTACTTCAAAGTTGATCAAATCATCATTGACACTTCAAATGGCTTCGATCGAACCTGTTGTTGACCTAGGTGTTTGGGTAATGAATTCTAAGTTCATGCACATGCCAATATTTAGGGAGGTAATCTTAGGTTTTGTCAAAAGAACATTTTATGAACATTTTTGTGCTGGAAAAGACTTGTCAGAAGTACGTAGGACGGTTAGTAAGTTGTCGAGTTTTGGTTTAAAAGGCATGCTTGATTACGGGGTGGAACATGCCACGGATAATGAATCTTGTGATCAGAGTATGAAGGTTTTTCTTCAGACAGCCGAATCGACCAAGTCACTTCCATCGTCATCGGTAAGATCAAATTCCTATAACTTTTTGTTATTTTTCTTAATATTATTTATTTCTAGATTTACTCGGAATAATTCTACTAGAAAATTCTAAAGTCAATGCTGTTATGGAAAAAGACTCAAAGGAAAATTAAAAGCCTATTAATTCTACAAATTACGAAGCCAAATCCAAAGCTGATTAGATCATAGCTAATGGCTGACTCAACAAAACGTGTCTATTGCGTGGAATTTTAGATAAAAAAACACGTTTTATACTTATTTAACTTTTTCCTCAAGTTACGTATATTCCTCTTAGGAAAAACCTAATTCCTAACACAATTAATTTCTTCTTTATGACTTTTCAACAACAGACATTCAGATTTAGTAATCGTGGAATTAATTGATCATAAGATTATAAATTTATAATCCTAGTCTATTTTTATTTTTGGCGGAACAGAACTACTAATTTTTTGATGTTTTGGTTTAGATTGTCATGAAATTTTGTATATTATTGGACCAAAAAATTTGATTCTTAAACCTCTACAATCAATTTATTTTGACTAATTCGTGTGTATTATGATAAAAAAGGTCAGTTTCGTGGTAGTTAAGGTAACTGCTATTTGCACACCAAGACTGCTCAAAAGAATGAGTGATTTGCTGAGATGGGAACAGAAAGATCCTTCATTCAATCTTCCATGGAAGCAAAAGACACTTCCCCTTTTCGCTGAATCGAGCCCTTTTTATCACACGTTGAAAAAACCAGAGCCTCTAACGGTCGAAGAAGAACGTGATCTACAATTAGCTTATGAAAGATTCATGAAAATTTGCAAGAAATGTTTGGAACTTAATGTTGAATTACTAATTGATGCCGAAAATACAGCTATTCAACCTGCGATCGATTACTTTGCATACTCTGCAGCCATTAAGTATCACAATGATGATCACCCTTTGATTTTCGGAACAATTCAAACTTATTTGAAGGACTCTACGGAACGTATGATAATCGCGAAAAAGGCAGCAGAGAAAATGGGAGTTCCTATGGGTTTTAAGCTTGTTAGGGGTGCTTATATGTCAAGTGAAAATGCATTGGCTTCAAGTTTAGGTTTCAAGTCTCCGATTCACGATAACATTCAGCAAACACATAATTGCTTCAATTCTTGTGCTGAATTTATGCTTGATGAAATTGCTAATGGCTCTGGAGCTGTTGTTCTTGCAACTCATAACATTGAGTCAGGTAACAATACACTTTTATCTACTTAATTGTATAGTTAGTATTCATTATGTCCATTCACGTGCCATCTATATCTGAATTTCTTAACTGATGATTAAATGTTACGTTAAATAGGAAAACTTGCTGCATCAAAGGCTATAGATTTAGGAATCAGAAAGGATAGTCAAAAGCTCCAATTTGCTCAGCTATATGGCATGGCAGAAGGTCTTACATTTGGGCTGAGAAATGCAGGATTTCAAGTGAGTAAGTATTTACCATTTGGACCTGCAGAGCAAGTTATGCCTTACCTTATAAGAAGAGCTGAAGAAAACAGAGGTCTCTTGTCTGCATCTGCCTTCGATAGACAACTCATGAGGTAATTAAGCGTCACAAATAATTTCAAAAACAAAAAGTAATGATGTTTATACTCAAATAGTTTTATTAATTTTGTTAATATTATTGTTTGCAGGAAGGAGTTAATGAGGAGATTCAATGTCGCAACTTCATGAGCTTCGAGATCCTATTGCTGAATTTTTTTCTTTTTTGGTGTTAACAGGATTATAAACGTGCCCTCATTTACTGTAAATAATTCAATGATATGGCAGAGAAGCATTTAATTTTAATCAATTTTTACGTGCCAATAAATATTTGTCTTTTTTTTTTTGTGGCTAAGAATAACAAGAAAAGTGAAGTGGGGCAAGCAATGAAATGCAAAGATAACCTTGATAACAAAGAGCTACATGTACATCTAGTCCCTATCACAACACCACCACGTCCAATGTTGTGGTACTTCTTTTTTCTTTCTCATTACAACATATCAATAAAATTTTATAAGTGAAATCTAGGAAGGGTAGAATATACACAAATTTTATCATTATCTCATAGAAGTAGAGATACTAATTTTTAATAATTTTCATCTCAAAACCTATAAGTAGAAAGAATTAGATATGACCAAAAAAAAAAGAAGAAACATAAAAAGTGACTAATAATGAATTGCATATTATAATATTTTTATTACTAAAATAATATTCAATGCTTTTTTCATCTTTTGTTATTATTTTTATTATTAAAAAAATAAAATATTCAATATAGGTAGTTGCATCTCCACCAAACAAGGTCACTTCTAGTATCTTCCTTCATGGTCAACATTTCAAACATTGCAAATCAAACTTTGCCTAAACCAAAAAACATTTCTAATGGTGAGTAATTAGACCCACGTGAATATAAAAAGTCTGTATATAAAATTAATTTTACAACTTGCCAAGAATCTTGGCCAAAATTATAATGATTATGACATAAAGATTCCTCAACCGGAGTACGCCTTACGAAAAGTCCTTTCTACCGAATCTCTTGATTTTGAAGGCGGAGATTCAGATTCCTTGACCCCACAACTGTTGTAGTGTTGAATAAAATAATTAAAAGTTTAGGAATAAATACAAACCAGAAAAATAATATTAGTTGACTAGTAAAAGTAGGTATGAATAATAAGAATAATAATTTTCAAACAAGTGGGCTTAAGAATTGAAAAAAAGTTCAAATGGGTAGGGTCAAAAAGCCGCAAAGCGAAAGACAAGTTGTATTCCCAACTCCGAAGTGGTCACGAAGTGTCCAGGAAACTAGGACATATTAGGAGGATTCAATTATAGTTTATAACAATTTGAGGTACAAAAAAAGCGGGATCCAAGACAAGTGGAACGACAAATAAACAGCTAAGATACAGAAATTTAACCGTGAAATACACATGGTGGTACTGATCGTCTACAGTGATACATCGTCAGTAACAACACAGCATCTACTCAGCATGATTTAAATATTTTCTTAAATTACCGTAATTTAAGTTATCACTTCAACAAAATAAAACAACCCTTTACCTCTATAAATACCATGCATTTCTTAAAAACTTTTCCATATAGAAGTGAGAGAGAAAAAAAAATTAAACACACAAAAAAATTTCATCTTCCGCCGCCCACCGTTGCATGGCCAACAAAGTTGTTTGTCCGAAACTCCTTAAGAACCTCGGATTTCATGTCCGCCGTTTAAACTCTGCTCCGTCTCCTCTTTCCGCCGTCCCACCGTTAAATTTCACTGGCGATTTTAACGCCGTACCAAATTTGGTGGAACCGTCACAACAGATTAGCACAACCCACCACCACCAGAATACTAACAACATTATTAATTTCAATGATGTTAAGGAGCTTTTCTACGGCGTTCCGACCTCGAAACTGATTCGATCATCCATGACGTTACAAATGGCTGCGATTGATCCAATGGTTGATTTGGGTATGTGGATTATGAATTCTAGACTTATGGAAATGCCTATTTTTAGGGAGTTAATGCTTGGGTTTGTTAAGAATACATTTTATGAACATTTTTGTGCTGGAAGAGACTTGACGGAAGTCCGACAGACCGTTACGAATCTCTCTGATTCTGGGTTGAAAGCCATGCTTGATTATGGTGTGGAACATGCTACCGGAAATGAAACTTGTGAACAGAGTACGGCGGCGTTTATTCAGACGATTGAATCAACGACGTCACTTCCAGAATCTTCTGTAAGAATCCATTTTCCTTATGATTTAATTTAATGTTTGTTAATTAATAAATAATATTCTTTTTCTGTAAAGGAATGATCTTGCTCTGTTTTATTTTTTAAATACTTATTCAAAGATTCTGTTTTTGTACTGTTAAATTCTTCCAATATTCTTGGATCTTTGAAAAAAAAAAGTTATTTTAGTTTCAATGTTTTGTCAATAAATTTAGTCGGATCTCCAAATAATTCATAATTCATAATTTTGTTGAAACAGGCTAGCTTTGTGGTAGCAAAGATAACTGCTATTTGTACACCAAGGCTTCTCAAAAGAATGAGTGATTTGTTAAGATGGGAACAAAAGGATCCTTCATTAAATCTTCCATGGAAGCAAGAAACGCTTCCACTTTTCGCCGAATCGAGCCCTGTTTATCACACTTCGAGAAAACCAGAGCCTTTAACGGTAGAGGAAGAGCATGATCTTCAATTAGCTCATGAAAGACTTAGGAAAATTTGCGAGAAATGTTTGGAACATGATGTTCCTTTACTAATCGATGCGGAAGATACAACTATTCAGCCTGCAATCGATTATTTCGCATATTCAGCAGCAATTAAATATCACAAAGATGATCAGCCTTTGATATTCGGAACAATTCAAGCTTACTTGAAAGATGCTAAGGAACGAATGGTTATCGCGAAAAAGGCTGCAGAGAAAAAGGGAGTTCCCATGGGATTTAAGCTTGTTAGGGGTGCTTATATGTGTAGTGAAAAGGAATATGCTTCTACTTTAGGATTCAACTCTCCGATTCACGATAGCATTGAGCAAACACATGCTTGTTTCAATTCATGTGCGGAGTTTATGATTGAAGAGATTGCTAATGGTTCTGGTGCAATTGTTCTTGCAACTCATAATATCGAGTCAGGTAACATTCAGACAAAAAAAAAACTGGTCTTGTATCTCTATGTTGATGTTGATGAAATCGTTCACTAAATGTTTGTGTTGTGTCATAAACAGGAAAACTTGCTGCAAGGAAAGCTATAGACTTGGGAATAAAAAATGATAGGCAAAATCTCCAGTTTGCTCAGCTCTATGGCATGGCAGATGGTCTTTCATTTGGTCTGAGAAATGCAGGATTTCAAGTGAGTAAATATTTGCCATTTGGTCCTGTAGAGCAGATTATGCAATACCTTATGAGGCGTGCTGAAGAAAACAGAGGCTTGCTGTCTACATCGGCCTTCGACAGGCAACTCATGAGGTAAACATAGTAAAATCAGTCAAAAATAATACCCTACAATCCATACTCGAACGTTCTAAATTTGATTTTGATAATGTGTTTGCAGGAAGGAGTTACGCAGGAGATTTGAAGTGGCAACTTCTTGAATTCATTATGAGAACGGAAGACTTATATTAGTAAGTAAGAATAATAAAGCGAGGAAACATCGCGTTGTAAATAATTCAATGATGTGAGGGCAAAAACGACCAAGATCAAGCAACCGTGGATGGAAAATAAAAGAATGTACATAGTTAGGTTTCACATGTTGTACCTTTCTCCATGTGCTATTTTAGGTCCTATTATATTACCAATGTAGTAGTACCTATAAGTAGTTATATTTGGTACCATATATTATTATTAGGAATAGAAATGGAAGAACGTACTCCCGTAGTGGAACCAAAGTGTTGAAATTACCAAGTGTGTATCTATATGTTTCTTTCTCTCTCTCCATTGAGGCATTCTTGCCAAATAAATCAGATTTACTGGCCTTGATTAAGTTTTAAAGCTCCTTAATATATGCTATTGTTTCATCAAAAGAGCCACAAAATAAAGGACAAGTTGTAGAACCAAAAGCCACAAACCTCAACATCAAAAGAATTGGGGTTCAATCATTAAAAAGCAATTTTATCTACAAAAAAAGGTTGGAGGACCTACCGGTTTAAACATTAGTACTAAGTAAACGTACTATTTGGTTCGAAACATCAATAATGAAAAGGACATAATTTTTGAATTTATAGTAGGAGCTCCTAACCACACAAAATTCGCTATTTTTATATGACACTATAAATATTTTTTAAAATATTTAAAGTTTTTATATTTAAATATTCTATCAAAATCTATAAATTTGAATCTATAAATTTTAATTATAGAAGGTAAATTAAAACAAAGAAAATACTTAATTTTAAAGGTTGCCCATTATATTACTAAGATGTGACAACCGTCTTAAAACTACAACCACAAAAAAGCAACAGATATCATCCATTTAATCATAGACTATTTGTGGTACCATATATGAATCCCGAATACCCATGCATAATACTCCATTTAGACATGTATCAATCCAATTATTTTTTGGTAAAAAGACTATAATTTAAGAGCCTTTTTTCTAAATAAAAAAATGCAATAGTCTTTGGTAGAAAATTATTTTCGTTGACATTTTTTGTTGAAAAATAAATGGGTTCCTATTTATTTTTTGGTGTTTAAGAAATAAGTAACAAAATATTATTCCATAAATATTTATGTACAATCTAGCAAATACTTTGTGAGTGGGATGGGGCTGGAAATGAAAGCTTCGAGGCGGGCTGATTAAGGGATTAGAATCGGAGATATTGAGTGAGTGAATTAGAGAATTCGTATCATTATTTAATTTT
>JAOTQJ010000049.1:24574055-24585460 GCA_025642045.1 Solanum sejunctum | reverse complement strand
TAAATTAAATAAACAAAATATTTTTTCATCCTAACAAACACTCTAAATTGCAAATGGATTTTAAAAATTCAAATCGATTGGACTCTATAATTTGTTTTTTTCGAATAATGCTAAAAGCAACTTACACTGACCATAAGTATTAATGATTGATCAAGATCTTTACGTACCACGTCGTATATTTTATTACTCCTACTTGTTAGTTAATTTGTCAGATGCAATCAATTAAATAAAGTTTCTGTCACATATCATGTATTTTATTAAAACAAAAGTATTAAAGAAAGCTATCTCAGCTGCACAATTTACACCTACTCTACTCTCCATCAACACTTTTTTAACATTTAGCTTAATAAAGCCATTAGTACTTATTAATTATTTTATATGAATTAATATTCCAAGCCGTAAACATTATTCGTGAAAAGTGCGGTGCATAAAGACCAAATATAAAACTGGCACACAAATTGACTGTGGTAGCTGTGTTAGTTGAATTTGAAGTTGCTATTTAGTTTTCTCCGATCATATTTTATATGATATTATTTGATTTAATATAATATTAAAAAAATATAAAAATTTATAATTTAAAATTATTAATAAATATTTATACAATTAAAAAATTATTTAAATGATAATAAAAGGAAAAATTATAACTTAAGATTACTTCTAATTCAAGTAAAGTAATATTTTTTTTGGAACGAATTAAAAAAAAGGATGTTACATAAAATGAGACAGAAATAAGTTTAAAACAACAAAATATGAAAAATTGATATCGTAGAAGGTGATTTTCTTTTTTTTTTTTTGCCAAATCAATTTATTAAATAAAATTATATGAGGAAAAATAAATTTTCACTCAAATAATATGAATCTTTTACTTTTTTTTCATATGAAAATATTATAGTTTTTTATTGAATTTAATTAAAATATCTATGAAGCATAATCACTAATTATTTTTTAATTTCATAGAAAAATAGTTATTTTTTTAACAGTGACAAGAGTAAGTAGCTTCCAGCTCATTTATTGTCCATGTCCCAACACCCAACGCTCACCTAACCCAATACTCCTCTCGTTGAGAAGATAGAATAAAGAAAAAAAGAATCAACAAATTATCATGTCCAAATAAATCTCTCTCTCACTCTCAACACCTGCCAACAATTTTCATTCATTTGTATGTACGTAGTTTTATATAATCTTGCTTCAACGCTAAAATCTTTCATGTACGCATTATTTTCATGCTAGATATTATTTTTATCATATTTAAATAATATAATTTTTTATTTAAAAAAATTTGAATGAACTCCACCATTGTTTGCAGCTATATAGAAAAAATAGTTATAACAACTAAAGCAAAAATTAACTCTTTGCAAAAAATCTTATTAATAGATCAGTTGAGTGACTCTGAATTTTCACTTTGGCGACAAAAATTCAATTCTCCATCTTAAAAATCCCTGTCCATTCATTACCTTTCAAAAAGGACAAAAAACAAGCAGGGTTAATTCTCTGCCAATATATTTAGGGCAAGCATGAAACATCATCAGCTAGCACATTTCTGATGTGTCACAAACTCAGCTGATATTATCAACACAACTTCCCATGCATCAAAATGCTTGGCAGTGGATGACTCATCCTTGTCTTCTGCCAATACGTGGAAAGCTGATCTTTCATCTTAGCCTTTTTTTTCAATTATATGAAATCACAGCCATTATTTTTGTATTTGTGGGATTCGACTGAATATATTATTGTTGTTGTATAATCATTTTTGTTCACGGTCCAAGTCATATAGACCATAGGTGTAAATACTGTTTTACATTATTACATCATTCAAATAATTGATTTTAATAAATTTATTCAAAATATGGAATGTATAAAGTATAGGTTTACAACTTTATTATGAGTCTAGGACCAAAGTTAATGTAAGGTTGGAGGCCTGGAGATACGCCTTGGAGTTCAAAGGTTTCAAATTGAGTAGGACCAAGACTGAATACTTGGAGTGCAAATTCAGCAGTGAGAGGGAGAAAGAAAACTTTGAGGTGAGGCTTGCGACTCAACCTATCCCCCGGAGGGATAAGTTTAAGTATCTGGGGTCCATCATCCAGAGTAGTGACGATATTGATGATGATGTCACACAACGTATTGGGGCAGCATGGACGAAATGGAGGCTGGCCTCTCGAGTATTCTGTGACAAAAAGATACCAACCAAACTTAAGGGTCAGTTTTACAGAGTAGTGGTTAGACCTGCGCTGTTGTATAGGGCGGAGTGCTGTCCGATTAAAAAGATTCATGTTCAGAAGTTGCATGTCGCAGAGATGAAGATGCTGAGATGGATGTGTGGTCACACCAGAAGCGACAAGGTTAGGAATGGAGCTGTCCGAGAGAAACTAGAGGTGGCCCCAGTGAAGAATAAGATGAGAGAAGCGAGACTACGATGGTTCGGACATGTGCAAAGAAGGAGTATTGATGCTCCTGTTAGGCGGTGCGAAAGTTTGGCTGTGGGGGCTACTCGGAGGGGCAGAGGTAGACCAAAGAAGTACTGGGGAGAGGTGATCAAGCAGGACATGGCGCCACTCGACCTCACTGAGGACATGACTCTAGATAGAAATGAGTGACGATCGCGTATTAGAGTAGCATGCTAAGATCTTCTTCTTCCTATTCCTCCCTTCTATTGTCTTCTTCTTTATGTTTTTAGCATTTATTATTATTTTCATTATTACTATTCTTTTCTCTCTGCATTATCTTACGTATAAGTGTTAGTTTATCATAGTTACTTATTGTCATGTGTTATGCATTGTTAGTCGTACATGTTGTTTTCTTACTATACATGTCCATTCCACTGCTATTTGGTATATCTAGTCTTTCTACTAATGGGTTTTGAGTTGAGGGTTTTAGGAAACAGCCTCTCTACTTCTCTGAAGTAGCGGTAAGTGCGTACAATCTTCCTTCCTCAGACCTCACTTATGGTATATTACTGGGTATGTTGTTGTTGTTGTTGTTTATCATATCTGATTGATTATTATGTATTAACTTGAAATAGCGATAGATTCACCTTTAAATGCAATTAAGGTTCAGATTAATAGAGAGCAAAAGTACAGGCTTGAGTTATTTTTTCTCGGGCTTCAAGACTTGGAATTGCGGGCTTGGACCAAACATATATTGGGCCTAATTGTCCTCTAGACTAGCATTAGGAGGTACAACTGCATACTGGATTATGATCACCAGCCCATGAACTTTGCAGTTGGGCCCTGGCCAAGCCCAAGCAAATGCCTTGAGAAATTAGATGATTAGTGGTGGTATCACATTTTGAAAGTAGTTTGAATATTATAGTCAACCAGTGGCTGTTATCTTATATAATTGCATGTTTTTTGACCTTGATAAGAAAGTGATTAGTAATCTAATCAACTAATATGACACGTTTGGATGTGTACACTCCAAAATTACGGCCAAAAATAGGGAATAATCTTCTTTTTTTTACTTACTTTAGAAAATTGATTATGCATCTTTACGAAATTTTCGAACCCTAGAATTGTCCTTCCCTTGCAATACACCATCTCTAGAGTGGTCACTATTTTTTTTTCAAATTTTATTCCACTCCTACATTATTCTTTCTTTCCTTGGTCAATCCAATAGTAACAAAAGATTATCATCACACCTTTTTCGTTTTGGAGACACAAAGTCCGCATTGATGGTTAATGAGATGGGTGATCTCTTTATAATATTTAGGAAATCTTCCTCCCTTTGAGCTAGTTTTTGGGGTGTGAGTTAGGCCTAAGACCTTCTTCAATATGGTATCAAAGCAAAGACCCATCTCACTCAATATTGGTCTCTCAAAAAAATATCCACGCACCAGATGCTAAGCAATGGACGTGAGAGGAGTTGAGACACAAAATCCCACATTGGTGGTTAATGGAATGTGTGATCTCCTTATAAGATTTAGACAATCCTCCTCTCTTTTAAATAACTTTTGGAGTATAAATTAGGTCTAAGATCTTCTTCAATACTTTTTCACAATTAAATTATCACATGATATCATTCTTTTCTATCTGTCATTAGAATTCATATACATTAATTAGAAAGAAAAATTTAGGAATCAATTCTCCTTGTCAACATCTTTATGGTTGAGCGAGCATATGACACTAAACTTACTTAATATAGCTTATATTTTTTATATGATTTATAAGTTATTATATAATAACGATCACATGAAAAAAAATAATTGTTGATTTTTTAGAGTTACCAAAAGAAAAAAGTGAGTATATTTGTGAGAAGCATCTGGAAGAGGCAAATCAGTAAAATAACATCATCATATTTTTTTTAATCTATAAAAAGAGGAGTGGAAAAAAAAAAGTAGTGGAAAAGATGCTTATGATAAACATACACGTAACTCTAAAAATAGGCATTAGGAAAAGCATTTTGAAAAGGTAGATACATGTAGACTAGACGACAGAAAAAACCCAAAGACACTTGAAATTCGAATTTGAACAATTTTATTCCTATTCCATCTGGATTTTTTTTTCATTTTTGATCTCTCAATCATAGATGAATTCTAATTTTACTTCTTATGCTATTTATAAAGATATTTGATTTTAAATTAATTTAAGTATCTTCTTCAGTCCAATTAAATATGAATTACATTATATTTAAATCACATTTTTAATTATACAATTCTCAAAATATAAAGCCACAATATAAATGTTAACATATATTCATAAGTTCAAGAATTAATAATACATTAGTTTTATAGCAATTCACCACCCAAAAGATCAAAATTTCACATGACAATTGATTGAAGATTCATCAAGTGTTATAACTAAATAATATGGATTATTAGTAGCTATATTTCGAAAGTAGAATTAATTGAAGCTCCTTAAAATTTATTTAATAAAAGTAATCTAAAATTTTTTATTGAACTTGAACTACAATTGGAACTTGCCCTTACCCTTTATAATTTTACAAAATTTGCATTTATATAATCTAATACTCTCTCTATTCAACAATACTTTTTACTATTGACTTAACATATGAATAAAGAAGTAGCAAATGATAAAAGTAATTTTATCAAATTACTCTTTGAATATAGTAAATATAATATTTTAAAAAATATAATAAAAAATAACTATAATTAATGATGAAAGTAAATAAAAATTAAATATAAAATTATTTTTTGATTTTATAAAATAAATAAATATTGTTAGACATTAATTTTTTATGTAGTGAACAAGTTTATATTCACGAAGAAAGTATATAAAAAATATAAAATACATATTTATGGATTTTATTTTTTATTTTTAATAAATATCAAGTTGTTTGGAAGGAGTCCGAATGAAACATACATGTGCGTGTGATGTATATATACCGAGTCCTGCGTTGTCTCGACGCTTCTTACTCACCACACGAAATATCCCTGGTCCAAATATGGCACAACTCTCGAGGGCTTCACAAATTTTATAATAATAATACACGTGTCAATATCTCATTAAACGCGTTTCAGAGGCTCCACATCTCTAACCCTATATAAATAGGTTCAATGTCTCTTCATACAATTATGTGCTTCGTTATTTCAACAAAATAAAATCGTAAACCTAATTAAATAATTCTCTTCTCCCACTTTTGCCGGTTAATTCACAAATTCAAAGCCTTGGTTCTGAATCTTTTGTGCTTTTCGAGGATCTTCTTATCGTCGATCGATTTAAGCAGTAAGATTTTGTTTTTCTTTCATTGTTTTTTGTTTCTTTCTTGATGATATTCTTGAATTGTTTGTGCGTTTTCTCATATGGTTTGATTTTTGATTCGTGTTTTCTAGGGTTTGGTTGAAGAAAAGCTTTAATTCATCGAAGGAGGTCTCTTGTATCACCAATTCTTGTAAGTAAAGATTCTGTTGCTTTTTATATTTATCTTCTTGTATCGTTTTGCTCTGTTGTACCTACTTATTTGATAATGCTTGGTGTTGTTGCGATTGAAGTTCTAATTTTCCCCCTTTTTCGCCGCTTATTTTGGCAGAATTTGCCGCCGTGTTGTACATGGAATTGATTTTTTGATAGGAACTTAGCGTTTTCATAATGGTTCAATGGACTTTTTCTATCACATCAAAAGGCGCCTTTAATAAGTTGGTTTCTTTTCATGTGATTGATGCCCTTTTCTTTTTCCTTTATAAGGAAAACTTGGTACTCATGAATTTAATATTTCTTTTGTAAAGTTATCAAATCGTATGGATGAAATTGACAAAAACAATTTTTTTTTTTGGGCCTTACCTACTTGATTTTTGATATTCTTTACTCGCCTGAGAGTCTATTGAAAACATCATCTCGACCCCATTAGAGGGGAATGGAGATGTAAGACTGCATACGCACCACCAATTATGCTGCCAACATTGTTGAAATCAACAAAACAAAACCGGTTAAACCTTTAGTAGATGCTATTGTACATATACCTTGCTCTTTATTTGCTAGTTATAGATAGATTTATTTTATGTTGGACTTTAGATATAACAACATACCCATTGGAATTCCACAAGTGAGGTGCTAGTTATAGATAGATTTCTTTTATGTTGGACTTTAGATACAATAACATATTTACTGGAATTCCACAAGTGAGGTCTAGAGAGGGGTAGAATGTACCAGGCCTTATCACTACCTCATAGAAGTAGAGAGGTTGGACCTTAGATATATTATTTGTATTGTTTGGGTTTTTCTTATCGAGATTGTTGGCATAATTTACCATCTTGAATTTTGTTTAACAAGCTTCAAGGAGCTATCCTTTTTTACCTTAAGTTACAAGAGTGGATATAAGCCAGTGCAGTGTAGAAAGACTCAACGTATACATACACCAACAACAACATACCTATTTGAATCCCACAAGTGGGGTCGAGAGGGTAAAATGTACACAGACCTTACAATCTCATAGAGGTAGGTAGAGAAGCTGTTTTCGGAGAATTTAACGTATACAAGAAACAATATTTACTTTGCTTTGACCAAAGGTCCAAAAGCACCTGATTATTTTGGTGTTTGAGGCGTTCTTGTTTTCGTTTATAATTGTGGATCTGTTTGCTAATTGTGGTATCCTAGAACTATCAAGTCCATATTTCTGATATATTCTCACCATCTTATTTCTTTTCAATGTTTTAAGCAGGTAGGAATCCATGAACTAATGGAGTCTAAAGGTGGGAAGAAGAAGTCTAGTAGTAGTTCCTTATTCTACGAAGCTCCCCTAGGTTACACTATTGAAGACGTTCGACCAAACGGTGGAATCAAGAAATTCAGATCAGCTGCTTACTCCAACGTGAGTTCTTTTATCCTTCACCTTATGTATCTAAATTGTTTGTACCTACTACATGTATACAGGCTGACCGTTTGCTCTACCATGTCTTGTTTATATGCAGTGCACTCGCAAGCCATCCTGAGTTTTCGCCTTTTTTAGAGTAAACCACCGGAGGTGGTTAAAGTAAAAAGTAGTTTAAATTTAGCATTCTGTTCTTCTCAACTCTTTTTCTTCATCCCTCCTCATCCTCGTTACACTCTCCAAAAAATAATCCTTCCCAAACACACACTTTCAAGCAAGATGGAATCGCCGATTTCTGCCATTGGATTTGAAGGTTACGAAAAGCGACTTGAGATCTGCTTTTTTGAGTTAGGAAACTCTTACGGCCCTGGATGTGGCCTACGGTCCCTCTCCAAAGATCAATTGGATGGAATTCTGACACCTGCTGCATGCACCATAGTGTCTTCATTGGCAAATGATGAAGTTGACTCTTATGTCCTTTCTGAGTCCAGCCTCTTTGTCTACTCTTACAAGATCATAATCAAAACTTGTGGCACCACGAAACTTCTGCTCTCGATCCCGCCTATTCTTAAGTTCGCAGATGCACTTAACCTGAAAGTGAAGTCTGTGAGGTACACACGTGGCAGTTTCATCTTTCCTGGTGCTCAGCCATACCCACATCGTCACTTCTCCGAAGAAGTGGCCGTACTCGACAGCTATTTTGGTAAGCTTGGTGCAGGCAGCAATGCATATGTTTTGGGCAGTGCTGATAAACAACAGAATTGGCATGTCTATTCTGCTTCAGCTGAATCTGCCAATGCCAATAACGTGAATCCAGTTTATACATTGGAGATGTGCATGACTAACTTGGACAAGAAGAAGGCATCCGTGTTTTTCAAGACTCAATCTAGCACTGCTGCTGAGATGACTGAAGTTTCAGGCATTCGGAAGATTCTTCCAGAATCAAACACATGTGATTTCGACTTTGATCCTTGTGGTTACTCGATGAATGCTGTTGAAGGCGAAGCAATCTCCACAATTCACATTACGCCTGAAGATGGATTCAGCTATGCAAGTTTTGAAGCAGTGGGTTATGATTTCAGAGAGGTTGACTTGACTGCAATGATCGAGAGGGTGTTGTCCTGCTTTGGACCTGCTGAGTTTTCTGTGGCATTACACTGTGACACTCCTGGGAAGCAACTTTATGCCGAGTCTGGCCTTGACATTATCGGATACATCTCTGGAGAAAAGACTACTGAAGTGCTTGGTGAAGGAGGATCGCTTACGTACCTCACATTCAGTAGCTGTGGTAGCTGCGGATCCCCCACGTCGATCCTTCATAACTGCTGTTGGAGTGAGAACGAGGATGAGGAAATGGTGAAGATATATTAATGAGAAATATGTTTATTCTCCTTTTTAGTATGCAATATCATAGTCTGGTATGGATATCCAGGCATCCAAATAATGCTTCTTTGTGGGTTCATGAAGTCTAATAGTGGTAAGTTTTTGGTTTTTAATTCAGTTCTGTGGTATTATGTCTGGGAATTGAAATAATTGGCCTCTGCCGAGTCTATGAAGCTCATGGCTTTATATAACGTTTGGTATTAATATGAGTTGTCTGGTGTGTAATAATAAACCTTTTTGGGGGATTCTATATAAGTCATTGTGAATATATAATTTAACTGTGCGTTTTGATGTGTTTCTTAACTGTGTGTTCTGATGTGTGCCTGTGAACAATTCACTTCAGTGTTTGGTTCCCTTCCTGAGAAATAATTCATTATGAGATCCGTGCCATATACCGGTGATCTTATGAAGTACAACTCTACGGAAACAATTTTAACAAGTTATTACTTATGGTTGCTGCTTCTGTTTCTGCTACCATTTTTATTTTATGACATCATGTGTGTACGATCATTTTCTTATTGATGATTAAATAGAAAATCTATCCATTGAAAGATCAAAAAATCAATTAATCCAAAATTGATAATAAATATCTTATTGATTTGATTATTGATGCGCACCTCAATTCTTTTTTGGATATGTCCTTTTTTCACTACTATATTTTCTTTTCGTTCTTGATTTTGATAGTCATGTTTAGGTCTTTGTTCCAACCATACTATCATGCTATTGAAAATTATACTGGAAACCCACGGGCTTCAACGATCAAGCTCACTAGGAAATACTGTCATAAAGATAAAATAGAAGAAGAATGCTATAACAAAACAGATGCAAGTCTTTGGGAGAAGAAGCAGATGATCAAGCTGAGTTATAAGTGAAATTCCTACCATTAGAAACATAATGCATAAGCTTCAGTTGAAAAAAGAAAAAAATTGGCATCTACTCAACCACAACTGAAATTGGAAACTACATACAAGAACAATAGTTCATTATGCTCATCTTGCGCGTATCATATAATCTCATCAATCACCTTCTGCTGTTGGCTAAGCTGATTCTCTCTAAGGAAGCAGACCTTGAACTGAAAGATCTTGACACCGGTTCTCTGTAAAATTTGTGCAGCTACAACTCTGTTATGGAGATTTTCTCTTGGTTCAGTAAGGTCGAAACTTTCTTGCAGCCCTCAATTGCTGTATCCGTTTCTTATCCTGCTCAAATTTGCTCTGCAGCACCATGATCTCTGTGCACAATACAAAAGCCAACAATGATAAGCTACGACTGAACCAGAAAATAATCATATTGATATTCACTCTAGGAATATGTTGATGCTCAAACCAATGAGAAATCGATTAGTGAGATAATTGTCAAAGCATGGTCCAGAAAAAATTAACATTTCTGGGCATAAACTACAAGTAGAATAACGGGAGAAGCTATTGGTTTTAAAAAACCAATAAACATAAGCTACTGAAGCAGTCCAACTTATGAGATTGAAAGATGAGTCACAGATCCATGATAAAGGGACAAGTTCACAAGTGCGATCACACAATTGCATATAAACAAGACAGAGAGAGTGCTTGGACAACTCGATCTTGAAGATTTCAAGAACAAACAAGTGTAAAGGTAACTGTTCTCCTCTCTCCAACAATTCTCTCTATAAAAGGGGGTGAACTCTTTACAACTTAAACAAATTGAAACTGCTTGTTGAGGTGGTTTTCAAGAGGTCAAACTCACTGCTGTTCCAAGGATTATCTGAGACTCATTTTGGCTATCTACCATGAATGACAGAAAAACTTGCTAAACTAATGATATAACAAGTTATCAGAACCACGGCTGCCTTTTCAGGCATCCTAATATTGACTGATTTATCTATGACACTTCATCCCAAGCTCAGAAACCCCCTTCATCAGAAAATGTAAATACTTTTTCATTATTTGATTGATTAGATAATTTGAACCATTGAGATTTTAAATATACCTTTTAGAAAATTTTTAATTGAAGAAAACAAAGTCAATTGGATACATGTGGAGGCAGAAAGTATTGACGAAGGCAAAGATACAATAAACAGACCATTTCTCTTTGCTTCTCTTTTCTGAAACCGGTAGAAATCTAATCCCACGTCTTTATTTTTCTTCCTGTCCATATAATCCATAACTGCAGCCTGAGAAACAGAACCGACTGCAATTCCAGTTTCAGAATCCGTGTTCTTTTTCCTGCCTTTGTGATGTACAACAACGGTCCATCCATCTTCAGCAGCAAGGGCTTCTTTTTCTTTCTTTTCCTGTATGTACCAAATAGAAAAATATGAAAGGATAAACAATATGTAAATATATACAGCCACTGGACTGTAAGAACATGATTAGTTAGTTTCTTATTGTTCTCATTCAAGAGTCCAAAAGAACTAATCTTGTACTAATTGTTATAAGTTGGTTCAATACAATTTTCATTGTTTGACCAAAAAAAGGAACATGATTAGTCGTTGGAAAATAAATAAACTTTTATGACATATCAGCCTCTCTACTTGTATGAGGCAGTGGTAAGGTCTGCGTACATTCTACCCCTCCCCAGACCCCACTTGTGGGATTCCACTAGGTATGTTGTTGTTGTTGACATATCAGTGTGAGGGATGGTCACAACAACAATAACAACAACAACATTACCCCAGTGCCTCAAAGGTTCCCGCCCATTGCGGGGTAAGGGGGGGTCGGATGTACGCAGCCTGACCCCTATGTTTAAAAACGTAGCGCGACTGTTTTCGGATGACTCATGAT